>APFE030705663.1:979-23537 GCA_000404065.3 Pinus taeda | reverse complement strand
TAAAAATGATATATTAAAAAAATGTCTACATGGCAT
Organism: Pinus taeda; assembly: GCA_000404065.3. Lineage (NCBI taxonomy): Eukaryota > Viridiplantae > Streptophyta > Pinopsida > Pinales > Pinaceae > Pinus > Pinus taeda. Next base: position 23,501 of record APFE030705663.1, on the reverse strand, counting down.
TATTTTATTAATTTCTTAATTTTTTTCGTAAGTGGTTATTTTTTATTTGAAATTTTCTCTAATTGGCATCCTCGTTGCAATTGCTCGAAGACCTTGAAGCATATTCTATAGAAGTATCTATTTTCTATATCTTGTTGGTGGCTAGTGTAGGCTAGACATTTAATGTTTCTTTAGGTACAACTTCATTGACATGCATCTCTTCTTAGTGATTAGAAGTTCTTGGAATTGTCTCACTTTTGGTATTTGGGATTATCTTTAGATCACAACCTTATTTTAAATCTAGAAACTTAGATGCAAATATACCTTCTTTGAAGAAGTCATTTCAATCCAATCTTTTTGTCACTCTTTGTGAGAAGATATATGCATGTGATTGTGTTCTAAATGTTTTCTTCTAATTAAGGATGCAAAAGAGTTAAAGCTTTTAAGATATTATGATTTTTTTGCTTCTTTAGTAGCTATTAGGAAGAAGATATGCAACGTCATTATATATACACTTCCATTCTTGTTTTCCTTAGTATCTATCTTGTACACTTTCTCTTATGATACAAGATGTATTTTACAATAATAAAATGTATTCATAAAGTTTCAAAAACCATATTATTTTTATAAATTTAACACCATATCTTTAATTCTAAGCACACCTTACAAAAAGAAAAAGATGACGAGTCACTCGGTAAAGAACAAGATGAAAGGTCACTTGGTACTAGAGCATGAGAACAAACTGAAAGAATAAGATGAGGGTTCTAACACCTATTTCTAAACCCCCAAGTTTTGTAATTTGCGATGAAGACTTATAATGCTAAAAATGACAAACACATATATCTTAACAAAATTTATATGATGTAATATGCATTTTATTTATTATATTTCCAAAAGTTGAATAAATGAGCAACCAAAATGGATTTAAATGCTTGAGAGGAAGTTGTGAGGGGAAAATGGGAAGTTTCATATGTTACCTTGTTTGGTAATCGAACTACCCAAGTGCCAGTAGTTATGGGAAGGAATGGGAAAGTGATACTAAATTTCTCTAAAGGTATGGGATACATACCCATTATTTAGAATTCTAAATTGACCACACAACCATTAGAACTTGTATTTTAATGCATGACAATTATGGTTGGACATAGGGGGGAATAAGTAAAGGAGTGTGTGCCATTGCAAAGAGTAGCTTCAAAAAAATTGCTTTTCCAATGTTGTGTGGTTGAGAATAGAGAGTTGCATGTGTTTGAACTTGAGAAAACTCATGAGAAGAGAAATAGGACCACATGTGGGTGTTGATAGTGTGACTTTGATCAAAAGGTAAAATAAAACATTCCAAGTCACAACAATCTGTGTGGATTTGTGAATTTACTTGAATTGGGAAAATAATTCAATGTTGAAGCCTTCAACTTGAGCTAGATGGTTAAGATAATTTCAGATTATTTTTTCTAAAATAAGCATGAAAGGTGATTGAGAAAGGGGAAGCAACAAAGAACTGATGGAATAGAGAAAGTCTCCCTTTTATGTTGTACATACACATTGTGGTAATATTGTAAGCATTAATAGGCTTTGGGTCAGTGATTAAACGGAAACATATTGATTTATATGTGTGAAGCAAAGTGGTATTCATGTGCTCTACCATGATTTGAACCTCATTAATTCCTGAGTGAGTTTCCTCTTAAGGAATCAAATTTGGCTTGGGGGTGACTAGCTGCAAGACAATTGTAGTGTAACTGAGCCTATCGTTGGGTGGAAAGTGGATATCTCTTTTTCATTTTCCAAAAAATCTTGATGAGACATAAATAAGTGTATTTATTCCAAGTTAATGAAATGGATTTAATTGTTCAAATCTTCACGATTTTTTCATGTTGGGCTACTAAATATATATGAATCATGAACTAGAAGTATTGTTTAAGTGTGTTTGATTACTAGTTGTGCACAATTATGACAATAAACTTCATATGTAGAAGTATTTATTAAACCATGTTTTCTTGTAATGGTTTTGAGATATATTGTGTTGTGGAAAAGAATTCGAAGGTTGATTTGAGCTATGGGGCTCTTTATGTATATATACTTTTAAAATCCTCTAGTAAGTCTAGTTTTGGGATAAAAAAACTATGATATATCTCTATTGGAATAGAGAATACTTGAAAGTTATTCAATAATAGGAGACTTTGTTTCCTCTAGGGACAAACTAGGATGAATTCCTCTCTATTTGTAAGATTTTAGAGTTAAAGTGCGAAGATGCAGTCCCAATGGAGTGAGCAAGGTCTCATTCACTTGGGTGAACTTGTGAATTTATCGATGATCCATCTCTTTGTCCTCTTTAGAGATGAATCCTAGTCATGGGAATTGATTTAGAGCTTCCTTTATAGGCTATTGAGGAGTAATGAATCTTCAAAAGTATTTAGATAAGTTTTTTCCCCATTAAAGTTAGTGTTAGTCTTGAAATAGGCCTGCAAGCTTAATAAAAGTTTTGGAAAGTTATGGTTTCTTATTATTAGCCATTGGTCATGTCAGTTAGTGGGTGCCATGATTAAGAGCTTAGCTAAAAGGTGGTGCTTAACTGTGGAGGCCTCTAATTGGATTGGACTTAAGTCATCATATACAATCTCAATTCTCCAAGTGGACCAATGGTCCATTAACTAGATTTGACTCATGTCTTTAGAGAAACTCCTTAGATTTCCAAGTGGCCCAATGAACCGTCAATTGGACCAAGATATGTCAAGGTTGCATGTCAGATGGAGTAGGGTACTGATATTTGTTAAAATAATTAATAGGGAATTAGGGATGTATTGGATATCTAGGGATGCAAGTATCCAAATATTAAGATACTGTACGTCCCAAAAACTTATAAATGGGGTTTTCCAAAAATTCATATGTTAGATGGTGGAACTCAAGTATGATGGAACTTGGAGCTAGTGGAAGGGAGGATCCTAATTTTTTTAAGTGATGGGGATGGAAAATAAGATTCCATCAAAGGAAAAAAATTAGTCATCTAGAAAAACCTTGTAAACAAATTTCTCCAAAATGTCAAATTTCAGATGGTCCAAATGGTAGAAATCACATGGAAAAACTATGTGTAGGAAGAACCTTAGCATCAAGGTTGAAGGAGATCTAAAAATATATAAAATTTATAATACTAACCTTTTTTAAAAATACAATATAGATGTTGTCATAGTAGACCATGTCAAAGTCACATGCGGTGTTGGCATTATGATACAAGTGTTGTCCTTGACGACAACTCACTCACAGGTTCGTTCAGTTTTGATGAAAGGAAACCCACAGGATAACCGGTCCATTCAGATGTAACACGACATTGTTACAAAAAAGCAGGAAGATGGAACTACAGTCTACTAATCAGAATGAATAAGTTGAAAGTAAAGGATGGTGAAAATCATCTTAAAATGTATATGCAGGTCCACTTAATCAAAATAGCATATACATGCTGGTTCACAGAACAAAAAGAGTGTATAGATATACACGCACTTTCATAAGAAGAAAATCATGTATATGTTAGCAAATTCAATAGGAGACAATACCAGGGGTCAATACCATCGTATTAGCCCACAATATTGAGTGGAGTAACAACTATTTGATCCTGTCCATCAATACCACGGGTCCTAAGTGGTTTTGGTTCGAGGTATTGAGAAAGGCCTAAAACTATATAAGGAGGAGAAGATCATAAGGTCATGTGTGCAAGTGAAAAGGGTTTTTAAGGAACACTTCTATCTGAAGTATATTTTATGTTGCAGGGGCTATGTTGGTGATTTAATCTGAAATATTGTGTGCACCTTGAATTCAATGTTGGATCAGGATCATGAGACCTGAAATGACTTATCGTTGAATGATCTGATATTAGTTGGGCCAGATCTGATTGTGTACACCAGTTTTATTCTTTAAATGTCATGATATGGGTTTGTATGAAGTCTGGAATAGCAGCGAAGTTATGTGTTAATATTTGCAGATCTATACACTATTTCGTCTCGGTAAAAGTGCGTGTACACACAAGTTATACTCTTCTAAGTAGCGTATACAAAGGAAAAGCCTTTTCTTCAGGTTTGACTGATCTATCTAATTCGTTTTGTTGTTTTACTGCTGTGTGTCAATGAAGTCTTCTTAGATCTGAATGTAAAACTAAATGCATAAGGAGTTTGATATCTGATTGATTGATTGTATAAGTGAGAAGGGTGATCTCTGCTACTTCCTGTGTAAAGCTCTATAAATCTATAGTAGATGTTCAATATATTTCTGGTTAGTACATACTTGATTCATAAGTTTTATGTTTCAATAGTTTTGAAGGTATACACAGGTTTTATTAAAGTAAGTAGCGTATACATGCAAGTTGGGTTCATGAAAGTAGCGTATATGTTCTGATGCATGATTTTTGAGGTTGCAGTCAGTTCTTAATGATAATGCAGGATTCTGGGTTTAGCACAATGTTCTGGTGACAATGATCTGACTATTCAGATTAACTGATTATTGGTTGATGCAGTTTGAAAGTTCTGATGGGTCCAGTATGAAAATTTGATGAGACGAGGCCTTCATGTGTATTGTTGTGTACCAGGAGCATCCAATCTTAAAATTTATGCAACATGATCCCTGGAAGAAGAGAGAAGGTCTTAGCCTTTTGTAGGCCAATTCTTACATACTAGTAAATGCATTGGCTAGTACAAGAGCTAGGGGGTTGTAGCTCCCTTCCAGTAGAAGCTGGAAAATGAGAGAAGGTTATAGCCTTTAGCAAGTGGGTGCCTACGTACTGGTATGAGTCTGCACTAGTACAAGATTGTAAATAGATTTTATTATTATTAAAAGAAGACAGAGACGAAAACAGTATGTGGTTTTCACCCACATTGGGTTTCCACCTTAAATCTTGGTGTTCATGCATGTTGCTTACGTGTGATGGTTTATTATGTTTTTACTGCATTGTTTAATAGGTTATTGATGCACTAGTTAAATATCAACACATGATAAACTGACTAAATCACAAGTTCTCTGGGTATACACTGGTTTCTCTAATAACAGTAGCGTGTAAATGCTAGTTCACTTCACAGAAGTAGCATATATGAATATGTTTGGGAAATGAAAAATTATTGATCTGATAATACTGATTCATCCCCCCTCTCAGTATTGTTTCCAACAATTGGTATCAGAGCCAGGTCCTTCAGAAGAAGCTTGATCACTTGAAGGAAGATCTTTCAAGATGAATAATCACGAAGGCATGGGATCCATCAGACCACCAATATTCAATGGGAGCAACTTAGTATATTGGAAAATAAGAACCGAAGCCTATCTACAATTGCTTGGAGCCAATGTTTGGGAAATTGTGGAAGGAGAATATCAATTTCCAGCAGCAATTCCTACAGACTCTATAGGTAAGAATCTATATGAAACCAATTCCAAAGCTGTCAATACGTTATTGGGAAGTCTGTCAGAATCACAATTTCTCAAAGTCATGCAGCTCAAAATAGGCAAATAGATATGGGACAAAATCATTCAAAGCTATGAAGGAGACTCTCAGGTAAAACATGTTGAGCTTCAAACTCTTAGAATTCAGTATGAAACTCTTAAGATGCACAATGATGATAGTGTTGCTAGTTACTTTTTATGTATAGATGAGATTGTTAATTGTATGAAGAATCTAAGTGAAGAGATAAAGGAAGCTACTTTAGTTGAGAAAATTTTGAGATCTTTGTCTTCTAAATTTGAGTGAAAAGTGTCTGCCATAGAAGAAAAATAGGATCTTCAAACTAGTACTGTGACTCAACTCCATGGAATCCTAACTGCTCTTGAAATGAGAAAAGGAGGTCCATCAGATTGAGAGAAGCCACTTTTAAAGCACTAGCAAAGGGAAAAAGAAAAGGAAGAGCACAATGAATCAGAACACATTTAAGAAGAAGAAGATGAGGTAAATTTTGTCAAGAAGCTTCAAAGGGATTCGAAAGATTTAGAGGTAACCTACCTTTCAAATGCTTTTCTTGTGGTAGAGTCAGCCATTATGCTCCCAAATGTCCTCATAAAGATAAACATGAAAAAGGAAAGGGATATGCAAAAGGAAATAGAAAACAGGCTGTGAATAGGAGTTACTATACACATGAAGATAGTGATGGCTTATCCAATAGTGACGAAGATGAAACTGGACAAGATTATAAACTACTCATGGCTTACGACAATGATGATTTTTTGGATGCCTTAGAAGAGGAAAAATTCCTTGAAGAAATCACTAAACTCAAAATCTGTTTAGAAGAAAAGAATATGATCATAGATACGTTGATAGTACACCAACTCACTGAAAGAGAAAAACACAATGAAAATCTAGAATTTGAAATTGTGGGTCTAAGAAAAGAACTTGAGAAGACAAAATCTCTTAATCTTAGATTTACTAAAGGATTTGAAACTTTAAATGAAATCATCAAAGTTCAGCATTCTCCTCTGATAAAGACATGTCTTGGATATACTGAAGAATCATCTCAATCACAGAAGTCACCAGCCTCCATTAAAAGCTATCTTGATGCAGCAAAGACCAGTGAACAGTATGTCAATCGTCAGCAAAGGCCTAAAATTACTCATCAGGTAAATGATACCCAATTTACTCCAAGGATGAATATTAGTAGAAGATTCAACCAATAGGTAAACAACGCCAAAAGATTATATGATTGCATAAACTTCTTTAATGGGCAATGTTTTTCATGTCATAAATTTGGGCATAAGATTGCTCAATGTGTTGCTTACAAAACTATCATGAGTAGAGAAGCACAAAATCAAAGGGGTGTGACAGGAATTAAGAAAAGTTCCTATAATAACTTTTCTCCTCTTGAAAATGAAGTAGAATTTTCGATTTGTAACAAATTTGGTCATGAAGAATCTGAATGCAGGGGAAAATTTTGGCCATCACTTCAAAAGGAGAAAACATCATTAAATCCCAAGATATGGAGAAAAAGGAATCTCAACCGAAAAGATGTGGCATAGATATGTATGTAGAAGGACAAGAATATAAGTGGTACATCGACAATGGATGCTCCAAACACATGGCAGGAGAGAAAATTCATTCATATAATGCTTTAGAAAATGAAAAGAATGTCTCATTTGGAAATGACACTCCATCTTTCATTAAAGGTAAAGGTTCTATCTTCTTGAAAGAAAAGGTTAAAGCCATAAATGTCATGTATGTAGATGGTTTAAAGCACAACCTGTTGAGTTTCAGTGAAATGTGTGATCAAGGAAATGAAGTTGTGTTTCTATCAAATGGATGTGTGGTTTGTGAGCTTCATACAGGAAAGACGATGATCAAATGAACAAGAACTCCAAAAAACTTATACATACTCAAAGGAGGAAAACAACAATGCTATCTAAGCAAAACATATGAAACATGGCTATGGCATAGAAGATTGGGACATCTAATATTTTCTCAAATAATAAAAGCATGCAGGCTCAAGGCAGTTCGTGATCTTCCAGCTATTAGCATCCCAGAAAATACCATATGCAAACCATGTCAAGTCGGTAAGTAAACCAGATTTCACTTCAATGAAAAAGAAGGATCAGCAAGTAAGCCTCTTGAACTCATCCATACTGATTTATGTGGTCCAACAAGGAAAAGTTCACCTCATGGAGAAGAATACTTTATTTTATTTATTGATGATTTTTCCAAGATGTGTTGGATAGGACTAATAAAGCATAAAGATGAAGCATTTGAAAAATTTAAAGCCTTCAAATATTTAGTAGAAAATGAATCAGATCGAAAAATAAAATGTCTCAGATCTGATCGAGGGGAAGAATTCATATCGGATGAATTCTTTTACTTTTGTGAACAACATAGAATAAAAAGGCAATTATCCATCGCAAGAACTCCTCAGCAAAATGGCGTGGTGGAAAGAATGAATAGAATAGTTCCACAAATGGATCAAGCGATGCTTGATGAATCTGGAACTTCTGCAAACTTTTGGGGTGAAGCTACATTTTTTGCCATGACTATTCTCAACAAAGCGAATGTTTGGGTAAATAGAAATCAAACTCCATATGAACTTTGGTATGGTAAGCCTCCTACTGTAAAACACTTTATAGTTTTTGCAAGCAAATGTTTCATCAAAAGGACTGATGAAAAACTTAGTAAGTTTGAACCCAGAGCAGACGAAGGAATTCTTCTTGGTTATTCATCCAAAAGTAAAGGATACAAATGCTATAACAAAATAATTCAGAAAAATGTTGAAAGAATTGATGAAGCATGCAGAAATATGGAACAAATGAAATCAACATAGGAACGTGACAATGAGGAAGATGGGGAATGCTTTCTCACATCAAATGAAAATGATATAGAATAAGAAACCAATGAAGCACCATAAGAAGATGCAACAGACAAGGAAAACACTCCATCCAGGTATGTTCAGAAGAATCATCCATAATCTCAAATTCTAGGAGAAAAAGGGGCTGGTGTACAGACAAGAAGAACTCTTACAGGGACCTCAAGTTTTCTAGCATTAATATCCTCCACGAAACCTAAGAATGTAAATGAATCCTGCAAAGGTGAATGTTGGGTCAAGGCCATGGATGAAGAACTGGACCAAATTGAAAAGAATGCTACTTGGGAATTAGTTCCTAGACGTCATGATAAAAATGTTATAGGAAAAAAATGGATATTTAAGAATAAGCTGAATGAAAATGGAGAAGTTATTAGAAACAAGGCAAGACTTGTTTGTAAATGGTATGCTCAACAAAAAGGTATAGATTTTGAAGAAACTTTTGCACCTGTGCCAGACTTGAAGCCATAAGGATGTTTCTTGCTCTCTCTAGTTTTTGAAAATTTGAAGTATATCAAATGGATGTAAAATCAACCTTTCTTAATGGAGATTTAGAAGAATAAGTTTTTGTTGAAAAACCAAAAGGATTCATTATTGGAAATGATGCGAAACTCATACTCAAGATCAAAAAGGCTCTTTATGGTCTAAAACAGGCTCTAAGGGCTTGGTATTACTGCCTTGACAAATATCTACAACAGCAAGGTTTCGCAAAAGGTTCTGCAAATAGCAATTTATACACAAAGATTGTAAATGATAAACTACTAATTGTTGTTTTTTATGTTGATGATATCATCTTTGGTCACAATGAAGAATCCATGAGTCAGAATTTTGCTTCAGTAATGCAACAAAAATTTGAAATGTCCTTACTTGGTGAACTTACTTATTTTCTTGGTCTACAAGTACAACAAACAACAAATGGTATCTTTCTTTCACAAACCAAATATCTCAAGTAGATCTTGAAGAAATACAGAATGGAAGATTCTAAACCAATATGTACTCCAATGGTAACAAGACGCAGTCTCAGTTCTAACGATGAATCACCAGCAATAAACCAACCAACTTACAGATCTATGATCGAGAGTTTTCTTTATCTAACAGGTACCAGACTTGATATCATGCATGCAATAAGAATTGTTGGAAGGTTCCAAAAAAATCCAAAGGAATCACATCTCCAGGTAGTCAAAATAATTTTCAAATATCTTCAAGGAACTCAGGAATTTGGACTATGGTATCTTAAAGATATATACCTTACTCTTCATGCATATACAAATGCAGATTGGGTAGGAAATTTTTATGATCGAAAGAGCACTAGTGGAGGTGCAATCTATATGGGTTCTCAGTTAGTGTCATGGTTCAACAAGAAACACAGTTCGATTGCCTTATCTATAGCTGAAGAAGAATATGTGGCTGCTACATCTTGCTGCACACAACTACTTTGGATGATGAAAACATTGCAAGACATTCATATCACATGTACTTCACCCATCTCCATTCTATGTTATAATACAAGTGCCATCAGTATTTCGAAAAATCCTATCATGCACTCCAAGACCAAGCACATACCCATTAAGAACCATTTTCTACGAGAACAAGTGATTGAACAAAAGGTTAAATGGGAGTATGTTCCCTCCAAAGAACATGTTGCTATATTCACTAAACTGCTTCCCAGAGAAACATTTGAATATCCCAGAAAAAAACTGGGAGTAGTTGCTACATCATCCTACTGTTAAATTCAATTTTCAGAGGAAGGTTATTATATGATGGTTTTGTGAAGTATAGTTGCGTATAGATGCGAGTTTCTGTGGCTGAAGAAGCGTATATGTTTTTGTGACAGAAAAACAGTGGGCCAGACTCTGATATGGGTGCTCTGTCTGATATTGATGATTGGAATCTGAAGATATGCTTTGTTCACTATTTTTTATCTGACTGAAAAAGATGCCTTGATGAATGACTTGTTGACAATGCACATGTAGGATAGCTTCAGGGGGAGAATTAGTCTTCACACACATTCGACATTGTTGGAATCATGGTTGCTGAGTTCATCTATGAATTCAGATACTTATATCGTTCGTTGCATAAGTCATGTAAAGAACTAGGGTGTAATATGACTTCTTATGTCATGGTCTATATTTGAATGAGTCATATTGGACATTTTATGTAATTTTTATTACCACTTTGCATGGGATGGATGATGTAATAATTGCTCTATTTCTTTCATGTATATACAATTGGTATATCCCCACTTGGTTGGGTGGATGAGTCAAATATGGTGTATTCCAATTTGGTTGGGTAATTAATGTATGTATGAGTCATTGGTCATAGGGAGGTCATACTCACTTAGTTGAGTTATAGAGTCATGTTATTCTTTTGAAACATGTCTCTACAGACTTGGCATGTACTTAGGGGGAGCATAGTTTGGTCCGCCCTTTGCCCTTGATGTCAAAGGGGGAGAGTATTTTGGCATTGCTTGTTATCTCTAACAGTTTCTACAACTTGTAGTAATCAACACCAACATGGTTGCCATCAAGTCCAAAGGGGGAGATTGTTGGAATTATGAAACAAGTGTTGTACTTGATGGAAACTCACTCACAAGTCAGTTCAGTTTTGATGAAAGGCAACCCATAGGGTAACAAGTCTATTCAAATGTAACAGGGCATTGGTACAAAAAAACAGGAAGATGGAACTATAGTCTACTAATCAGAATGAAGAAGTTGAAACTAAAGGATGGTGAAAACTAGCTTAAAATGTATACATAGGTCCACTTAGTCAAAATAGAATATACACGCTGGTTCACAAAACAAAAAGAGCGTATACGTTTCACAAGAAGAAAAGCGCATATATGTTAGGAAATTCAAGAGGAGACAATACTAGGGGTCAATACCATGGTATTAGCCCACAATATTGAGTGAAGTAATGACTATTTGATCCTGTCCAAGAATACCATGGTCCTAAGTGGTTTTGGTATGAGGTATTGAGAAAGGCCTAAAACTATATAATGAGGAGAAGATCATAAAGCCATTTGTGCAAGTGAAAATGGTTTTTAAGGAATACTTCTATCTAAAGTATATTTTATGTTGCAGGGGTTATTTGGTGACTTGATCTGAAATATTGTGTGCACCTTGAATTCAATGTTGGATCAAGATCATGAGACCTAAAACGAATTATCATTGAATGATTTGATATTGGTTGGGCCATATCTGATTGTGTACACCAGTTTTATTCTTTAAATGTCATGATTTGGGTTTGTCTGAAGTTCAGAATAACATTGAAGTTATGAGTTCATATTTGCAGATTTGTACACTGGTTCATCTTGATAAAAGCACATGTACACGCAGGTTCTACTCTTACAAGTAACATATACAAAGGAAAAGCATTTTATTTAGGTTTGACTGATCTATCTGATTAGTTATGTTATTTTATCGCTGTGTGTCAATGAAGTCTTCTTAGATCTGAATGTAAAACTAAATGCATAAGGAGTTTGATATCTGATTGATTGATTGTATAAGTGAGAAGGGTGATCTATGCTACTGCCTGTGTAAAGCTCTGTAAATTGGCAGTAGATGTGTATTATATTGCTGGTTAGTACATGCTTGATTAAGAAGTTTTATGTTTCAGTGGTTTTGAAGGTATACGCATGTTTGATTAAAGGAAGTAGCGTATACACGCATGTTGGGTTCAGGAAAGTAGCGTATATGTTTTGATGCATAATTTTTGAGGTTTTAGTTGGTTTTGAATGATAATGCAGGATTTTGGGTTTAACACAATGTTCTGGTGGCAGTGATCTGACTATTCAGATTAATCGATTATTGGTTGATGCAGTTTGAAAGTTCTTATGGGTCCAGTATGAAAATTTGATGAAACGAGGCCGTCATGTGTATTGTTGTGTACTAGGAGCATCCAGTCTGAAAATTTATGAAACGTGGTCCCTAGAATAAGGGAGAAGGTCATAGCCTTCTGTAGGTCGGTGCCTACATACTAGCAAACACATTGGCTAGTACAAGAGCTAGGGGGTTGCAATTCCCTTCCAGTAGAAGCTGGAAAATGAGAGAAGGTTGTAGCCTTTGGCAGGTGGGTGCCTACAAACTGGTATGAGCTTGCACCAATACAATATTGTAAACATATTTTACTATTATTAAAAGAAGATAGAGATGACAACATCAGGTGGTTTTTACTCACATTGGGTTTCTAGCTTAAATCTTGGTGTTCATGTGTGTTGCTTATGTGTGATGTTTTATTCCAGTTTTTACTGCACTGTTTAATAAGTTACCAATGCACTAGTTAAATATGAACACATGATAAATTGATTAAATCACAAATTCTCCAGGTATATGCTGGCTTCTCTAATAACAGTAGCGTGTACACACTAGTTCACTTCAAAAAGGTAGCGTATATGAATCTGTTTGGGAAATGAAAAATTATTGATATGATAATACTGATTCACCCCCCCTCTCAGTATTATTTCCACCATGGGGCCCATGTGGGCACTCATAGTCCCTATGGGTAGGTGGGTTTTGATGTGGCACTATGATATTCCATGGTAATGCAGCATACTAGATAAAAGTTTGGGTAATGTGGCATGTTGACATGGTTTGATGATTTGGAGAGAAGTGGTACAAAGCAACTGATCTATTTCCTATTATGGCAGGTGACATGGAAATTGGAAATCCAAAAATTCTGAGTTTTGTGAAAAACAAATTTTTAGAATTTTTCAAATCTGGATGGATCTAAATGAATAAAAAAATTTAAAGTCATGGATATTCATATGAGAGGGATTTTGACCTATGTTGAACTAGGATGATGTGGTAAGGAATCGACATGGATCCAAGGTGGAGGATAGATGGTGGTCATCATGAAGAATATGTTGCTTAGAAGATGTTATAGATGATAGAAATATAGAAAGACACATTTCTATAAAATGGGGGAATTTTAGGTTTTTCCAGATCCCGAAGTTCATCATTGATTGTAGAAAGAATCCAAAAGCTTTGAAAAATCCACTTGAGTGTAAGAAGAAAGAAATCTAGTATTTGGATGAATATAGTAGACTAGAAATCCTATATCTAAATGGATGCAAAAGACCATACATCCAAATATTGTTATAAAAAGGATTTGTGGAAATTCCGAGATCTAGGTGTGAGCAACAAAATGACTTGTCAAATGAGAAGGTGGCCTTATATTGTGGTGACAAATGAGTAGATATTTCCATGAATTAGCCATTTGTTATATAACATAGCATTGTATGGTGGATATATGTGGGAATAATGACTACTGCATGTCAATGCGATGGATGTTGGCATGGCACTTTGAAGAAAAATCTTTAGATGGGCATACATTTATGTACACCACTAAGATTTGGATGAATTTACATCATCGAAAATATATCAATAAACATATGATGATGATGATATAAGAAAAGTGTTTTATGGTGGTTTAATTAAGATGAATTTTGATAACCCAATCTCCATAAAGTAACCTTGGAGGTTGTCTAGAAACCCCATTCTCTTCAAAATACTTGAGGGGAATATATGGAATTTCAAACCCATTGGAAACAATTTAAATACTGAGAGAGGGGGGCGAATGAATATTATGTCTAATTTTAACAATTATTACCGGATTTGAACATTTAGCTATTCACAACACATCATGTAAATATCTTATAAGATACACAATCACACCATGAACATCATACACATATGAAACAAAGATTTTTTACATGGAAACCCATAAAGGGAGAAAAACACCAATCTTATTTTATTATGGTGTAAATCTTAAGCCACTATTTCTGATTACATCAATTTCTGTGAGCACCTAATCATAGGAGGCATGAACCCCTAATTGTTTTGCTATCACCAAGCAGTGGGAAGCATCAACTCCCTAAGTTGTTTTTCTAGCACCAACTCGTAGGAAGAACCAAATTTCTAATTTACAAGCACCCAATTGTAGGAGGAACCAACCCACAAGTTGTTTCTCAGACACCCACTTGAAGGAAGCACCAACTCTCTAGTGTACATACACCAATATGTTGAACCATGCATATCCATTTTTCATTTCATTTTCAAACTTAGATCCATAGGTGCTCTATTCACATTAAACTTGCTTCTCTCTTTATGCTTCAATTCTCACTCAACATGATATTACACAATATAGATCAATATTCTCTGACTCTCTCTCTACTCTACAACTCACTCACTTTCAGATTTGATCATAAATTTTTAGATATGCTTCAATCTCTAATAGTCTCATCCCATCCATAGAATCGAACTTATTAGCACATTCTTCAACCTCTCATAGTCTCAACCTTCTCAACACATTCTTTAATATCTCATAGACTCAACCTTACTCTCATTTACAAAAACCCCTTTCCTTCCTCTATGTGAATTAACTTCACACTCACTCATAGCATAACAACCTACACTTCAATTCAATCTAATTGAATTCTCCCAAAATGTCACTCACAACATGATTTAATAAAACTGCATCTTTACACAATTCGCACATGGACCTATGGGTTATGGCCCACAAAACTTGATTAATTTCCACTTGGCACCACTCTGATCACAAATCTCAGGTCCAACCCTTTCTGCAATATCACATATTTTAAGATATGTCGCACTTCGACATATCACAATCTCGACTTATTTCGGTTTCTTCCCTCACTCGTCCAGCTCATCATGAACCATGACTCTCTTTTTCAATGTATGATATGTGATGGGAACACTTTGGAACAACTGCGATTGGATCTCTTAGTCAAATAGTGCTCGGCTCTGTGGCTCCTCACCAATTCCCGTCAATGCTACAAAATACATTCACGTAGGTATACATCTCAAACAAACACGCCCAAGAAGATAATGACAAATATAAAATGCACACAGATAACACATGAAACAGAACATTCCTGGATACATAAAATACACAATTTCTTAATTTAAATCTCAAGCCTGATTTTACAATTTCTATGGCCTCCCAAGGCCCCAGTTTTCACTCGCAGATCCACATTGTAGCTCTCCCTTCACACCAAACAGACTTTGCATTTAAAAATAAATTACAAAAGCATGGATCATCTAGGATCCATGATTTCCTCCCACAAATCACCTACAATCACTCATTTTTTAATTACGTAATAGATTTTGAAACAAATTGAAATATTGTAGATGCCACATCAATAACAAATTTATCACTTTGAGCCGAATTTCATGGAATTTAGCGCCCGTTTTCAGATCATTGTTCACGTCTCCCCTTTCATATATTTGAATTTAATTTTAATCAATTGTGGTCAGATGCTCTTGCATTAGACTCCAGAGGTACAAATTTTTTTTATGACCTCCTAGTCATATGCCTTCTTCATCCCTTAGCAATTCTACGCACATCCTCTATGGAATTTTCTTTATGATCTTTCTGTGAGCTGCAACAAAACCTCTACAGTAACAAGTTCTCCTTGCTACCCAATACCTCACCAAGCGCCTCTCCTATGAGATCAGTCTTTCAACATCTCTCTGATTCTCTCTTCTTTGGAACCATTTGAGCACTCCTGGCTCTAGGCTACTGCAATCTTCTCACTTTCTTCTGTCGCTACTTGTACAACAATATAAAGACCATACACTTACCAATCCTCAACATATTTGCACCTCTTTCAATGGCACACAATATTATTCTTCTCTGATACCACTTTGATGCAGAAAATTTGCATCTTTACACAATTTGTGCGTGGACCTGTGGATTATGGCCCACAAAACTTGATTAATTTCCACTTGGAACCACTATGATCACAAATCCTAGGTCCAACCCTTTCCGCAATTTCACATATTTTAAGATATTTCACATTTCGGTAGATCACAATCTCGACTTATTGCGGTTTCACCCCTAGCTTGTCCAGCTCATCACGAACTGCGACTCTCTTTGTCGATGTATGATATGCGATGGGAATACTTTGGAACAATTGTGATTAGATCTCTCAGCCAAATAGTGCTCAGCTCCATGGATCCTCGCTAATTCACGTCAATTCTACAAATCACATTCACGCAGGTATACATCTCGAACAAACACGCCCAAGAAGATAATGACATATAAAATGCACATAGATAACACATGAAACATAACATTCTTGGATAAATAAAATACACACTTTCTTAATTTAAATCTCAAGCCCAATTTTACATTTTCTATGGCCTCCCAAGCCCCTAGTTTTCATTCACAGATCTATATTGTAGCTCTCCCTCCACACCAAATAGACTTCGCATTTACAAAGAAATTACGAAAGCGTGGATCATCTAGGATCCACGATTTCCTCCCAAAAATCACCTAGAATTACTCATTTTTAATTACATAACAGATTTTGAAACGAATTGAAATATTCTAGACGCCACATCAATAAAAAAAATTATCACTTTGAGCTGAATTTCATGGAATTTAGCACCCTTTTTGAATCGTTGTCCACGTATCCCATTTCACAGTTTTGAATTTAATTTTAATTAAGCATGGTCATATGCTCCTGCATCACAACACTACAACATTTTACTCATTCAATTATACAATGATGTAAATGAACCTCATTCATACTCACACACCTTGAGGATGAAATTGATTACTCCTTACATACCTCAAGGAGGTACTTATGAAACAAGGATGAAATCAACTATAATTCTGCTTTTAATTTTCCAGAGCTCATTTTGGCCCTCTATCTTGTCCTCTAATATTCAACAAGATAACCACTAATTTCAATTGATCATATCACCACAACTCAACCTATATTCAACTAGGATCACCCATCATTTCCATGAGTCACACTGCCATTTATAGTTTCTACACACCAAGTACTAGTTTTTACCCCTAGTAATTTCAATTTATTGATAATATAAATAGACTGAGTTAATTCAATCACACCCCTACACTTCATTCTAATTGTCCTTTAACTAAATTTGGTGCCTAAAATGAAAAATTTCAATACCACAACACCTTGACCTTCAACCCTATTTCTCATGGGTATGCAACATCAAAATTGTGAGCTTAATTGTTGGAGGATAGCTAAGATCCTCACTTCAACTCTGGCTGCATATGATTAAGGCTAGTAATCAACAACTTAAGCATGGAGAGTGCTCAGCTCTACTATGGTTTAAAACCTCCATGCCATTTACCTTTAGTGCCTAGGATTTATATTCTTGAAGGGTATAACCATATCTTACCACCAAAGGCACATGTACAAACAACTTGGAGTTATAGATGCACTTTACATTGCTGAACCTTTACAAAACCTACCCCTAGTGTGAATCTTGAAGATGTGCCATGTCATTTTCCATGTCATCTACCAATGTCATCATTTCCACATGTAAATCTCTAAGTGGTGCCACATGTCACTTAAATTAGGCCCACTTGGCCACCCAAAAGGTCCAAAAACACCTACCATATTTTGCAATATTGAGGCACCATGTCATCATGCTTGTCATGTCATTTCCACTTATCTACCACCTGTCACTTTCCTATTGGTCTATGTTGTCTAATTATTGGGTCATGGCTAGCTGACTTCCACCCATCACTTGTATGGAGGGGGTTCTCAGACTCCGTGTTTTTCAATGAATTCCTTTCCTAATTAAAAATCCTTGAGGAGTCAAAGTTCACATTATTTGTCATGAATGGGTAATATTCTATTTCCTGGAGTCAATTCCATGCTATGGTGTTCAACAAATCTTCCACGTTAGAATCATCAAGCCATACCTCTACAACGCACCACAAAAAATTCCAACAAATGACAAACCACTTCCCATATCCTGAAGTCCATCAACCACTTCAATATCTGAATTAAAATTCCTTGAAAGTTTTTACTAGACTTCTACATCATGATGACATGCCGCGCCAACCATTATACTATGCCATTACATTTCCATGTGTTGCTTGATAAAGGGCTACTTGGACATCTAAAAGTGTCAAATTTTCATGTCACGTTTCCTACTCATGTCATGCCATATCATCATCATGTTGATGTCACTTCTACCTGTATGCCAACTCACATGCTATCTCATCAATGTCCTCCAATCATGATTTTCCAACTGTCACTTGCCATGTCATCAACTGTATGGAGGAAATTCCTAGGTGTTGAGTGTGGAAATTGATTATCTCCCTGATTGTTCAGAGGGTTTTTGGTTCAGTTGCATTGGATCCCTATTCCTAATTGGATGATAACATTTCCCGTTTAATCACTGTTAGGGGGGGTCCAGAGGGGGGGTGACAATGAATTTTATGTGCCTCCCTTTGGCGGGGGTTCGAGGGTAGCGCCCTCGAAGCTAAAAAATAGATGAAAATTTTTCTGGTAAAATATTGTAATTTTGTAGCCAATCCAGGCCATTCATTAGGAAGATGATGTGATGGTGGAAGTTATGTTGATTGAGGGTTTTTTTCCCTAGAAGGCAACCCTCAATTTATATGAAGGAATTGTATTGTGACTGTGTATGTTTATTTTAAGCGAGAAGGAGAGAGGACCCTGTTAATTGCATGCATATAAGCTCTCCGATGACCCTGTTTCTCTACTTCCTCCGTTTGCTTTGTGTGCTCCTCTTCTTTGGCATATATATATGACATATACATATATGGCTCCTCTATAGCTCTGATAGCTCTATTTTGGCATATATTTGAGTTCTACTCCTCTTGGCTCCGTTTGCTCCTCGAATATTGCCATATTGACATCAATACAATCTGTGTCCAATAGTATGCTTGATGATGTGTTTTATATTGATTATTTCCCTAAGTTTGATCAGTATGATGATGATTATGTTCTGCAAACATAAGCTAATATTGCAGATGAATCAAAAACTGGTTTGTAGAAGGAGGAAGTTCACTTTTAGCAACTCGAATACAGTGACCAGCTGTTGCATATCAGTTATGGAAGTGAGGAGGAAAGTGCATCAAATTTTGAAGTAAGTGAAGGATATTTGCCTTTCTATTTTACTTCGTTTCAGTTCATCAGAGAAATCTTTCATGCAATCAAAAGACAACTGTCGATGAGTTTTGATTTGGATCATCTAGAGGGTAATGAAATCCTTGTTCAAGACTTCTCATATCTAGATTTGCAGCCCCCGAATGCCATTGATTGTCAAGTTGCAGATGAAGACTAGGAAGCTGGAACATATGATCAAATGATGCAAGATGATTCGATACCATTATGTTTTGAATCATTTCAGTTTTTGAAAGGAATTTTGCATAGTATATCTTCAAATGAGGAGCCTGTTGAAAATCATACAATCTCATTGGAACCAATAGAAAATGGGTTGCAACAGTCTTTTCAAGTTTTTCACGATCCAATAGCTGATGTGTTGGATGATGTCTACAATCAAAGTCCTTCTCCATTAGCTAACTATGAACTTGAAAAAAGTATTGATACAAACTTGATCCGGTAGCTAGTTTCTTTGTCATTTTCAGTAGGAGTCTCGTTACAAAGTTTAGAAGAAAGTTTCTACTCATGGTATGAGGAGAAGAAAAGTAATCCATTGGATGAACTAAGTCCCAGTCTACATGAATTTCAAGATCCTTATGCAGTGTTTTTGGAGTCAAATACAGAATCCATATTATTCAATTTGGGAACATTTGGATCTGTTTACAAGTTTTCATGGGAGTTGTCTTTCAGTAGTTCTCTCTTGTTGTTCATAAGCAAGCATTTGCGGAAAATTCAAATAGCAACTAGAATACCTACTTGGTTGCATTGGTTGTTTCATTTCACTTGATCAGGCAATGAATGGAACAATTAGAGTAGGTTTTATTGAATAATCTCCATTTTGAGCATCTTTTCGAGTTTGTTAGTTGCGTTAGTATCGAGTTAGTTTTTATTTGAGTAAAAGTCAAATTGTGTCGTCAAGTCGTTAGTTTTTAGTCATTCATTTTAGTTTGAGTTTTTGACTCCATGCCCAATGGATAAGGCTACTTGGTCTACAGTGTTCTTGGCACCTCCAAGGAGCTACCATCCCCATTGGAGCCAATGTTAGTGTAAGTGTTTCACACTGCCATCAGTGATCAAAATCTGCTCTTTTGCATTTCATAGTAGGAGTCCCATACTGATGAGTTTGCATTCCACTAGGTCATGGATTCACTAATGGTAGGGTTTACTTCGATTTTCCCTCATGATCTGTACTTGCTAATTCTCTTCCATATATTTCAGTCATGGCTCATGTTCCCTTTGCAATTCATTTCATTAGGTCTTAGGGTTTGGTCTCATTAGGTTTTAGGGTCCCACCATGGTCAAATCCAATAATTACACACCAATAATGATTAGCAAGGACATGAGGAGGCCAATAATGATTAGCAAAGCCATAATTTATCATTTTGAAAGCCTAATGTAGTTTTCAGCTCAAAACTTTTTTTGAGGTGAAAACAAGGTATTTTGTTTTTATCTCCATTAATTATGTAATTTTATGTTTTCATCTGTAATATTGGTTCCCATCTGCTCCTAAACATATTGTGATGTTGCCAAGCACTTGTCACTGCAAAAAATCAGGTTATCATGAGCACAAATTGACCTGCAGAAGCAAAAGAGAACAAGCACTAAACCCTAATTTCCTCAACCCACTAAGCTAAGGTTGGCTATGGGATCAGAGATATCTGAGTAGAGGAGGAATAAGGGATATCAGAAGGTATGAGGCCATTTCATATCACCAAACATCAGGTCTCAATCATTTGTCGAGAAGTCATTCTAAGTAACAAGCCATTCACAACACATAAGGGATGATTTTTCTTCAAAATATGTTCTAGACCAAACAGGGAAGCATTTAGAAAAAGAGAGAGAGATTTTTGTCCACAATAGGTCGAGGAAGAAAAAACTCCTTCACTTTTTACACAAGTGTCATGGTTTTAGAGAAATATCAAAAATATAGTCACAACAAGAGAGTTGCTGCACTTCTGGAGTGACCTTGGGAAAATCAATTTTTCTCCTAGATGGAATGATTAAATGACTTTATTGATGCATCAAATGATAACTATACACAAATATCTTTCCAATGAGCTATCATGAGCTCAATTTGGAGTTGAGGAAGAGCTCCAAAAGTTGACTGAAACAACACTGCATTTTGGTAGCCTCATTCTGCACATTTTGACTAGTCTTGGGAGATTGGACTTTTGATAGGGAAAATGAACTCCAAATTTAAATATTCAAGATGTTCTGGAAATTAGTTTCAACACGATTTCCAACAAGCTATACCGTGAAAAATTTGGACATCAGGAAGGCATTCAAAATTTGTCCTGAAGTGGCGCCACTATTAGGGAAGGAGGCGCTATGCTTAGGGCAAGGCGCTGCGCATAGGGAGTTTTTTGCTAGTGTATTTTTGAACGGGCGCTGTGCTTAGGGAACAACACTGCGCATCTGGGTAGGAGCACTGTGCTTAGAGCAGATAGCCATCCCATCACTACAAACTTCAATTTCTCACCCAAATTTCTCCAATCTCGTATTTGCAGGTAAGTACCCGCTCTTATACAATGTTTAGATTGCAAACTCCATGTTGTAGACCTCTCCTCCATTCTCATTATTAAACGCTAATCCTCTTCCATTAAAACCCTAATCACTTGGTCGATTTCACTATCTAGCTTCATAACTAAACCCTTCTATTCATCATTCCCTCCATACTCATCTACTTTTCATCACCTATCTTTCATTTCCATAACCCTCCGTTCACTCTCATAGCGTATGCTCTGTTTATAACTACATACATTCACTTACATACCATAGAGCATACCCATCATCCCATTTACATTGTCAACATTTGTGCAACTAAATAGCTAGTTCAATGGATAGAGGAAGTGATTTTGATTATGATGAGGAGACAAAAAGTGATAGTTAAGTGGGGAGACATAGGCAGCAGATAAAGCCTCATAAGGGAGGAAAAATCATAAGAGAAGAGCTCAATAATTTAAGCACATTTCAAGCCTATCAACTAACTGTTTCATGTTTTAGGCACCTTGGAATTTATGAATTTGGTGAACTAGTGGAGAGGGTCCAGTTTCATCATCAACTTGCTAGAATTTTTGCGGCTCATTTGCATAACTATGAAGTGACACTGGCTGGAGTAACTTTCACAATATCACCAACTATTATTTCAGAGTGCCAACAAAGGTAACCAAATGATGAGGCACATGTCCAATCACTACAGGTGTTATGAAACTAGCTCAAGAAAAGATAGAAAAGATAGATCAACGCCTTAGAATTCAGCCTCTTCGAGGGGGAAACCTCCTTTACATTACATAAATGAACAATTCTTAGATGATACAAATGAAAAGACCTC
>APFE030705646.1:21359-32936 GCA_000404065.3 Pinus taeda | reverse complement strand
GAAAGAAGTGGAGTCGCCACTTGAACAATAAATCTGATTCTAAGATCTAAAAGGGTACCAACAAGTAGATATGAGGAAGGCTTCTTGTCTGGGAAAAAAAAAAAATTGAGAAAATGGAGTCGCCACCCAAACAAGAAACAAAACCGAAGAGATGTTGTTGATATGTGATGAAAAGATGCCAAAATATTGAATCTGCCAGCTTCAAATGAGGGATGAGAAAGATGAAAGAATAATGAGAGATGAGGAGATGAATGTCCTTGAAACACCAAGGACAGAAAAACTCTATCCCATACAATATGAGTTATTCTCAATATTTTATATATGATTTGTATTCAAGAGTTCATGTGTGGTCTTCAGGTTGTGGAGAAATACTTTCTCTTTACTATTTTCATTTACATGTTACCATGTTAAAAAATAAAATGGCATCATTTACGTTGATTCTAATCAAACAATTCATTTTTCAAGGTTCCCTAGACACCTATCCTGCCAAGTTTTGTTTATATTATTTACTGACAACTTTTCCTTTTATAATATAAATCTCTTAGTCTTAGTTGTTTCCAGAGCTTACAATATTTTGGTTGACCATGGTTGACAAGATTTCACTGCAAGTGAAAGAAATATTTTCACATGTTGAGATCACAAAAAATAGAGGGGATCAAATGGAACCAACAACAAACCCAAAATATTACAATAAGTAGGGGTATAATGACACTACAATAGAGCTAAGCCATAAAGTACACTAGAGAGGGGTCACCAAGCACTATAAAAAATAAACCAATGAAAAATAGAGCGAAACACTTGATATAGGTGACCTTAGGCATACATACTTTGTTAGAGAGATCAAGAAGATCACGAGAAGATATCTTACAAATGGGAGTTCTAGTGTACGTAAACAAAAATCAAGTAGGTTGGGCACTTTCCTAGGGATGGTTTATCGGCATACATCAAGAAAACTAGGCTGGCCTTGACCACAACCTAGTAGTATAATAAATTATTACATTAATGCCTAACAAAATGCATTAATGGCACAATCTGAGTGGATTTTATCCAAATGTCAATATTAAGCTATTCCCAACATCACATAACACTTGTTTGGCATTAGACATTTATCATATCGAAATTTTTTAACTAGAAAATTAACATATTAAATTTTTTAAATATGACATCACCAATGTTCTTGTCTCGCTAATGTGTAGCCTTTTTTTTACTCCTTTCAATTGAACATATATTATGTATATAAATAAAAAACACAATTTAATAGCTAGATGACATTGGATTCTAAAAGCTAAAATGAGGATACACTGAAAAAAATTGTTTTCTATTATATATCACATTACATAATAGTGCACTAGTACTGACTTACATATAAGAATCTATGGAGATAATTCAAATTTAAATAGTAACGGTGACAACAATTTCTGTTGAATTGTAACAAACAAACAATGTCATAACATGACTTCATCTTATTTCACTAAGCCTATGAGAGAATGTGAACATATAAAGCATATATGGAACAGTTAGGACACAATTACAACTACATTACCAACAAAATATTTCAACACTAAACCATTGGATGCTTATGAATATAAGAGAAAGGATTGTATACATGGTTTCTATAAAATAATTTTATACCAAACTATTATAAACAAAGTTAGTATATAAGTGCATATAAAAGCCTAAGCATAATGGTTCTATAATTGCCTCACTCGCGAAGAAAAGGGGAGATAAAATTTAGGGAAACAAAACCATGAGTCTTAGCCTAGGCAAGGTGAACATTATTCCTAGAAATTGAGGTATTTCCATTGGTTCATGGTTCATAATACCTTTACAAAGGTTCATGGTTTATATCTTGGGATTTAAATTTTTTTAATAATTTCTTTATGTGTTTCACAGTTAGTCCATACTAGACTCCAACTCCATTCATAGGGTTTCATATACTACAAAATTCGTTGACAGTGAATTTTTAAACCTGAATGGAATAGAAGTGAGGATGGGATTCCCCCTCCCTATTACAAAGAAACTATTAGTAAGCTTCATCAAGCAAAACAAAAGTAGAAATAATCTTACTATCTAGGTCAGAGTTGGATCTTCCACCAATTTGAAAAGCGTGAGGTCCCTCTAAGCCAAGTCTTTCTTTTTCATATTTGTGGGAATATAACCCCCTTTCTAGAAACTAATGAGTTTGATTTCAAAGAAATGCAAAATATAGAACAACTTAGTTAACCATAACACAGTCTACTTTGTTGCCATTCGCTTGAACGAAGAAGAGAAAGAATTAGTTTTAAAATCAAGACCTTGGTTCATGAGAAGATTCATGAAATATTAGACCATGTTCATCTAATGGAAGACTTTCCTACAATACCTATGTGGGTAAGACAACAAAACACTCACTTAAATTTAGCATACCTTGGATTTTAATACAATTGGTGATACATGGGTAAAAAATAATATAAGTACATGTACAGTTGTATCTAGGGCTCCAATTATTTGAATCCATTCCCCTGCACTGGTAGAAATCCCCAAAGAAGCTTTTCTTAGGGTGGACCATAAAAGTAACTTGGCAATTATGAACTTAAGATATTTATGAAATATTCTCCATTCTAAAGGTACTTATATGGAACATAAGTGGGGGTGGGATTCCCCTTCCCCATTTCTATAGAAATTCTCAGTGAGCTTCTTCAAGAAGAGGGTAAAAAGTGTTAATTGGGTTAATATCAGGTAATTGGGAGGAATAATTATCTTCCTCCCCACCCAAATTTAATTCATTCTACTGACATGTTGAGTTAATATTGATTATATTGTTGTAATGACTTCAATGGTTGTTGTTAAATGGCCTTGAGGTACAAAGAATATCCTACGTTTGCCTACACGCTAGAGGATGGAGTTCTTGGTTACAAGGCGAAAAAAGAAGAAGGGAGGTAGAAATTGTCTCACTGTCCAGATCAGACTGGGATCATCCACCAAGTTTAAATTCCCATCATCTCTCTAAATCAAGATCCAATAATAGAAGGTAGTATCATGCTGAAAGACCAAGTCCTTTTTTTCAGATTTATGGCATTATAATCCTCTTTCCAAAAAATAATTGGTTTGATTTCAAAGAAGTGGATCATAAGGAGATTATGAGATAACCATAACAAAGGCTACTTCATTGCCATTCTATTGAACCAGCAACATATAGACTTAGTCTTCAAAGAATGAAATTAGGTCATGGAAAGAGTAGGTCAATGCATGAGATATTAGACCATGGACTTCATCCAGTGGAAGACTTAACTATAATAGTTATGTGGGTAAGACAACTAAAAACTCCCTTCATTTTATCAAAATTTGGATTTTAATGACATTGGTAATAACGGATACATAGGTACAACCCTTAGTATGGGTACATGTACCTGAGGATCCAATTCTTTGTACCCTTGCCCCTATACCTATTAAAAGCCCCAATAAAGTATTTTTAGGATGGACCCAACTGGAAGCCCTAAGACATCTAAGTGTTGCCCCTTCTATACTTTTAACCCTAATTTCAATCTCATTTTTTCATTTTCAATTTTGCCTATATGAGCATAGAAGAGGCGAAGAGAATAGATTAAAAGAAGAAGAACATTGTCCACTGCTTTTACTATAGGAAATTGGTGTCTAGAAGCTCAATGTTAAGCCACTTTCGTAATTATCAACAGTCTTCACTCCCAAGTCCCCACTTTTGAGTATCATCAAGTTTCAAGTTTTATATATTCTATTTCTCATTTTTACATCATATCTAGAAAAGGAAGGAATTACCAATCTTCAAAGTTGAAACATGAATATCAATTGATGAATAGAAAATACTCGAATGATTTGATTGGTAGCTAATTTGAATCTAGATATTGTTATTTACATTAATTTCAATTCTCATTTCTTCCATATATCATTGTATGTATAATATTTTATATATTTACCCCTAATGCATGCCCATCCAGGGAAACTTTTAAGGATGAAAAATTATGTTGAAGTTTAAAAACATTGGTGAATCTCACTAGTCCTTAGTATGAAAACTACAAAAAAAAAATGATGTATTTGTAAAAAATTTCAAATTTATAATGATTTTATATATACCCTCTATGTAATTTTCGTGATTTTTAAGCTAAAATAATTTTATATTGTAAAATTTGTGTGAATCATTTTTATAAAAAATGGAAATTGGAGAATCCTTTTTTGGAAATTTCATGTAAAATTAGCCCACCTACAAATATTAGCCCCTAAAAATTTCCATGTGCCCATCCCCTATTTTAAAAAGTTTTATAGAGATAGATGTGCCCACACCAATACCTATACACTGGAAACTTAGGTAAAAACCATAAATTATAAAATGTGCTAGAAATAACAAAGAAAAGGAGCCAAACATGCCACCATATGTGTGGACCTAGAACTGGAATAAACATTCAAGTTGTTTGAATTTATAACTTTTGGATTTTTCTTGGAAAGAATCAGTACACAATGAGAAAATCTCTTTTAATTGAAGAATTTCCTTCTAAAAAGCACTTAGCAAGCAATTCTCTGAAGAATGATAAGTAAGAAATTTCAAAGCTTGGTAATTTTGGTTGAAAATTAGTTGAAACTGAAACTAGTTGAAAAGAAAGGAAACTAGACCAATAATTAGAAGGGTTACGAATGCTTCATATCAATGTCGCAAATATCTTTGATCCCATGCATGTTTTCAAAGTGTTTCTAAACTTTTTGGGACATGGACATTTTTTAGTTTTCTAGGTCTAAGTGTATGCTTGCCATAGTTTTTCCTACTTTTTATTAAATACAAGTTTGGAAGCACTACTTCAGATACTAAGTAGAAAAGGTACTGAAATAGTACAATGAGTCCTTCCAAACTTAGAAAAAATATGAAGGAGATAGAGACAAAAAAAATTACTAAGGTCCTTAGATCAAGTTATAAGAATCAAAAGAATAGAAAGGATAAAAATGAGTCAAGTATCAATAGACCCACATATAAAATAACAAATTTAAATGCTCCATAAGTGGTGCAAAAAATTCAAGAAATGGTTCTAATGATAGAGTAGTAGTACAATGAAGAATTGGAACCGGCGGAGGAAGGAATTGAGTATATAGCTACAAGTAGAGGTGAAGCCAAATCGAGATACAAAAGGGGAACAAAACAACACCTAAAATTTTAGAAGCAGAAAATAGATGATGAATATCAAAGTGATAGAAACATAGATTCATGCAGAAACCTCACAAAATTGGATACTTGGTACCATATGGAACAAAAGAGTTTCCCAGAAAACATGTTAGAGCAGTATTATATTCCTAAAATGTACCTCTTATATTATATACCAAAATTGTACAATTTTTGTTTACATAAATACAAAAACAACAAAATTAGTTCAAAATATTATGGTCATAAATCTGTTTAGTATCTTTCTCAATTATTTAGCATACAAAATTATTCACTAACCTACTCAATTTAATCATTTTGTTGTAATGCTCACCTTTAATTCCAATTGTGTCACGTCCAACAAAATAGAAAGAAAAAATATTAACATTCCCAATTTATATCCAATGCAAACACATGACATGTAAGTGTCTAAATAGATTATTAACTTGCCTATTCAAGTGATGGCCTTGTTAACTTACATAATTAATAGTTCTATATCTAGAAAAAAAAATAAAAGAGGTTTCCAATTTGAATAGATGCTCCATTTAGACGGGCTACAAGAGCCTCTGCCATCTCCTCCAACTCCAACTCTCGAACATTTTCTTCTGGTTTTTAAATAGTTTCGAATTTCTCTCTCTCTCTTTTTGCATGTGAGCATTATACATTTTATATACTCATCTATACACTACTTATTCATGTACATGAGATTGTTTAATTCATCTATTACATTTTTTAAAACTTTTGAATTTTTTTCCCACTTTAAGAAATAAAAATAGATAAAGTACAATTATGATATAGGGAAAAATTTTAAGTGTGGAAGGATGCAGGCCCAAATCATAATGGGAAAGCATTCAAAATACCATGAGGTACAATGACCAAAATTTATTGTATTTCATATACATAACCATTAAATTAGGGAGTGGTTTGTTAGATTAAATCATTGGCCTCAATTGAGTAGGAAGAGTAGGAAAAGGATCTCCAAACAAATCATTTTTTTCTAGATAACATGATGAACTAGTAGAATATTGGCCCAAAGATGATAGAGGTGTTTATATTATATTATAAACTTATGATCCACTGAAATGTTTGAGAAGTTCCTATTGAGATAAAGAATCCCTTTACTGAAATTGGACAGGCTAGGAAGTAAACTCCAAGAACCTACCTCGAGCCAATGGTCCTCTATGCACCAAGCTAAAAATATTTTTCATGATATACATTCTAAATGGAATTGGTGAACAAGTAGCTTGAGAAGTTTTGATCGTATTCTTGAAAGAGGGGAGTTTTAATCCTTTCAGTCTCTAGTTTTGATCATATTCTTGAAATAGGAGGTTTTTTGATGGGCTAGGTCCGTATGCTTTCACCAATACTTTGTGCCTTGACAACTTAGTTGTTCTACAATTGACCTAAGAAGCTATTACTACCTGCCAAAAGGCATGAGTATGCCTTATAATAGAATACTTATGACCTAATGACAAGTTTGTTCATCTGAAAAATTACACTTTCATCCCCAATAGTAGTGCTTCTATCAACTATGAGCATATTACCACTAAAGGTCAATGAAATTCTATTTTGAGATCCCTCCACGGAGGAAATGGAGTTCCTCTTGATAAAATCCCTATGGATATGTTTGTTGATGAGCATTCTGGATTTTTTTATAACATCAAAAGGTGCACACAGTGACATGTTTGTTAGTGGAATTGGAAATCTCCCTAAGGCCATCATAAAAACTTAGGCCAAGAAAGTCTAGAAGCTTAATTGATGGTATTGTCTAATTATTCGAAGCCTAAGAAAATGATTTTCCATATTTTTATTTAACAAAGAGTTTCATTGTGTTGTTATATTTCTAGTGGCCCTTGGTTATGTTTGAACACAGTGGTTGTTTTGTCCTCTTGGGTTGATGATTTATTTTCCAAGCAGTTTTCCCATCTCTACTGCTTAGTGTAGATTGACTTCCCATACCTTTCTATCCAATTTGGGACTTTCTAGACTATACTCCAGTGCCCAATGGGGGTTTATGTCACATGAACGAGCTCATTTCTTATCTTAGGATGTTGGGAATAGTATATATCAAAGGTAACCTATAAAAATAAACCTCATGAGGTATATAAACCTCATGAGCACATGTTTTAGATGAAAGAGTCTTAATCATATTCTTTTTTAATGAAGTTAATTCTCAAATAAGATGCATAAGAAAATTGTCACAACAATTGTACAACCTATTTTTCTCAGGGGGTTGCATTTTAGATTGATGGGTCTAGATTGATGAATGAAGCCAAGAATATCTACATAATTCTACATAGAATGGACCTTGCATATCTATAGAATATTATTTTTTGACCATATTAAAGCTAAACCACTCATATCAAACTTTCAAAGAGGGTGTATTATATGAAGTATGGCATAAACCCACAAACAAGGAAAGGGGTGTTTTGTATGAGGTGGAACAATATGTTTGTATTGTTTTCTTTACTATTAAATCACTACAAGGGAGGTGGGGGGACTGTGTAGGCTATTTTCTCAGTAACTCTCCAAAAATTTGATTCACCAATAAACGCATATTTTACAATATCTTACCCAACATTCAAGATTTATATGGACTTTGTTTTTCTTATAAGTATTGAAAATTGTATTATTGCAAGGAAAACAACTCTCCTCCCTCCAGAGTCCATTGGCAACCATCATTGCTTCCACATCATCTTTCCCCTACCTACCCAAACATGTTGGGAAAGAGCATGAGATCAATATCCTACACAATATTTACCATATTCATGCAAATTATTTTGATCTTAACCTGGTAAATTTCAAGACTAAAAAATAACTACATGTCTGTTATACATTCATGTTCTATTCTCACCATGGCCAAGGAAGTCCACAACATCGATTATGATTCATGTATTCAAAAGGAGAATGTTTAATTTATTTTCTCAAAACCCTAGGATCTATGTACTTAAATTGTAAACATGGTTACTTTTTAATATTGAAAAGTCACTAAGCTTAATGCATGGCAGACCATTTGTTAATATTTGGGCCACTTGCTAATCAATTGCAAGTTTTTTTGTAGAAGTAAAGAGACCTAAGTGAAACAAATCCAAAAGAAAAATCCAAACAAACTACTTTGATAAAAAAGTTCTAAAAACACTAAATAACTACACAAACACATATGTTTTAAGTTTTGACCTCCATCAGAGAACTTAATTTTCTTTTAAGAAGTTCCAATCGAGATAAAGAACCCCTTTACTGAGATTGAACAGGCTAGGAAGTAAACTCCAAGAACCTACCCCCAGCTAATGGTCCTCTATGCACCAAGATACATATACTTTCGATGGCATACATCCTAAATGGCTCAATCTAAAGATTTGGATTGCCAATGAAGCCTCAAATACTACCTAGAAAGATCATTTTAGCATGAAAAATCTAAATGGACTAAATCTGCATTAACAAAAACAACCCCTGTCAGCATGCAAAATCTACATGGACTAAATCTATGTGAACCCAACCGCTATCAAGTACCCCTTTTTTTGTTGGTTAACCCGTAGTGGATTTGAACCATTGACCTTTTCACAAGGAGCACCTTAAAAGTACATCCATTCACCATTAATTCAAATCCATGTGTGCCCCATCAAGTACATATTATACACATAGAATTGATCATCTACTAATGTAAATTCAAAACAAGAATGGGAGAATTGGAAATATAATGATGAATTGGTCTCTTAGTTAAGGTTCTTGTAATATAGAACCGCATGACCCATGATAACACATTGTTCAAAAATATGCATAGTTTTAAATATAGTGAAATAAAAACTAAAATAAGCATCATATTACCCAGGAAAGATACAAAAAAATGGATAACAATATGACTTCCCTAATATAAGATCCATACTATTGTCAACACTAGGAAATAATAAGACAACTAAAACAAAGAGTAATTTAAATATGGTCATGACTAACAGATACAATATATGTTTGGATAATCCTTATTTTTCCTTCAAACCATTCATCTCTTTATAGTTAGAGGTATTCAACCCATTGCAAACACAAAAAATAATAGAAACCCAAATTAGTCAAGTTTATAAATGAGGATAATTTCACTAACAGAGGAAATAACCATGAATGATCCATGAAGTCAAGAAGATAGTTTTGTTCCTTGATTTTTTTTTTCTAAATAAATCATACAACAGTGTGAATTTAACAAAATTACATAACCATGAAGTCTAAAAATACCTTATTTTTTCCATTGATGACATAAGTTCTATCAATTGTTATATCCTTGGTCCTTTGAGCATATGAAAACTTGTTTGAAATAGAATTGAAGCTGAAAATTGCATTGGTGAATGAATAGCCTGAGAATTTTTTATGATATGCTTGAAAGAGGGGATTCTTAATGCTTTAGGTCTCTAGTTTTCATCATGTTCTCGAAATAGGATGGTTTTGATGGGCTAGGTCTGTATGCTTTTACCAATAATTTGTGCTCTGACAACTAAGTTGTTTTACAGTGTAACTAAGAAGCTATTACTAACTGCCAAAAGGAATGATGATTCCTTCCAATAGAATACTCATAACCTAATGGTAGGTTTGTTTATCTAAAAATAACTATTTCATCCCCAATGTAGTTCTTCCATCAACTGTGTGCATATTACCATTAAAGGCCAATGAAATTATGTTATTAGAGTCCTCGATGTGGAAGTGAGGTTCCTCTTAATGAAATCCTTGTGGATATATCTACTCATGATCATTCTAGTTTTTTTTATACGATCAAAAGGTGCATAGAGTCAGGTGTTTGTTAGTGGAATTGGAAATATCCCTAAGTCCATCATAAAATCTTTGGTCAAGAAATTATGGAAGCTTTATTGATTACATTGTATGATTATTCGAAGCCTAACAAAACATTTTTCCCTACTTTTATGTAAGGAAGAGCTACATTGTGTTGTTATTGTTTCTAGTGGCCCCCACTTATGAGTGAACACCATGGTTGTTTTGTCCCTTTGGGTCAATGATTTCTTTTCCAACTAGTTTGTCCAACTCTACCGGATAGTGTGGATTGATTTATCATACATTTCTATCCAATTTTGAGAATTTATAGACTGTACTCTAGTGCCCAATGGTTGTTTATGTGACATGAACTGGACCCATCTCTTATCTTATGACTTTGGGAAGAGTATATATCAAAGGTATCTTATAAAACCAATTGAAGGAATTTCAATATATTTGAGTTGGGGAAGTGCTTACACTGCCTTTCAGATATATAAACCTCTTGAACACATGTTTTAGATGCAATAGTCCTAATTATCATATTTTTCTCCATTCCTTCATTTTTTAAACATAAGAACATGTAAGTTATGTCAAATAAAGGTGATCACATTAACAATAGTGAAGGAAAGGTATTCGAGCTTGCCAATATTTACCAAAATAAGGATTTATTCATCAAATATTGAGATTATTGCGTTGGTAATAGATGGGGAATGCATCCACCACTGTATTATCTATGATTTCCTTCATAAAAATCAAGTGTAAGCTATATTGTGTTGTCACCTATTAGCATGCAACCATAATCTCGTTAAAGGGAAGCCTCACATCGTAAAATAAATAAGAGGTGGAGGGAAAGGAAAGCTGACACACCAGAATGTTCCTAGCTAAGAAGCTTAACAAAAGTTCCATATCGAGTAAACATTAGATGCGAGATGGAGATTTCAATCATACCCATAATTATTCTGATCCACCTGCATGATCAATT
This sequence comes from Pinus taeda, assembly GCA_000404065.3. Taxonomy (NCBI): domain Eukaryota; kingdom Viridiplantae; phylum Streptophyta; class Pinopsida; order Pinales; family Pinaceae; genus Pinus; species Pinus taeda. The sequence goes on along the minus strand of APFE030705646.1, from coordinate 22,062 downwards.
TCTCTTCCTCACCCAAACAATGGTTTTGATGTTTCAATCACATGTTCCTTCCCCATCTACCCCCTTCCCTCATTTCAATGCTTTTGACCCCCCTTTGCACTAAACCTTAATAGACTCAATATCAATTAATTGATAGAAGTTTTTTCTGAGATAAATAAATATAATAAATAAAAAATAAAATAAAAAATCCCCTGTACCACCCTATTTCGATCCTCTCATGATATCTAATCACACAGGTCGTTGATAACCTCTAGTGAAAGTAAGTAAAAACCTATAATATCTCCACATAATCTAAGTCTCCATATCCAGGAATACCACATGCCCATACTGTGTACTTTATGAAGAAGGTCTTCATTCGAATATCATCCCATAAATCATAAATGCCCAATCTTGTGGGATTACATCACATATATAAAAAATTTATTTTATTTTTTCCTATTACGAATCTACCTATCTATTTCAATTGTACCAACTACGTTGGCAACATAGTGTATAAATTAAAATTTTGGAGTGGAAAAATATGAAGTTTTGTTTTCATTACAAAACTCCATAACTGTAGCAACTACGTTGGCGCCATAGTGTATAAATCAATTTGTTGGAGTGAAAAAAATTATAAGTTTGGTTTTATTATAAAACTCCATAAATAAAGTAATTCAATTCTAGCTTAATATTTAAATTTTATTAATAAAAATAGTGGAAATGT
>APFE030705646.1:0-20840 GCA_000404065.3 Pinus taeda | reverse complement strand
AGGGGAAACACTGAGGAAATTATTTTAGAGATCAACATGAATAATGGATAAAAGTTATCATCTCAATATTGAACTTCATACACATTACCCCAAGATCAATAAATTTACTTTATCAAATAAAAGACTCGAGTGAGGTTTCAAAGTAGAATGTTTAAATTGCTTTTTGGTACAACTCTCACTTATAAATGATCAAGGGAAAATATCTTCTTAAACCATCCCCTCTGCGCTCTTAAATCACAAACCCATTGGCCTAATCTGAAAGCTAAATCAAAATCCAAGGCTCCTCCCCTTTAGATGTAATCCCTTCTAGTTCTCAAAGAATCTAGAGGACTTAGTCATATTTCAAAAGAATTAGTTGGATCACTCCTTTTTGTTTAGGAGAAAACATAGGAACATGTAAACTTTACCTTAAAGAGGTACCCTAAGAAAAACTAAGTGCTTCAAATAATATAGAGAGGAAAAAACCCTTAGTGGAAGTATATGGATAGAATGAAAAATAAAAATTACCCCTCTTCATGTCGGAAATACAATGCTTGGAAATTAACCACGTTATCCTCACACCTCAAGAATAAGAAGAATATTGGCATCTCAAATCCATGAGTGTATGTATAATCACAATAAATGATAATAATAAATTCTTTCACAAGAATGAATAATAATAATGTGCGTTCAAACTAGCTAAACAACTTGATATCCAAGTTAGAAACTAGTATCCTAAGTTCAATGTATATGACCCTAATAATAAAAAATGTAGATATACATGAAAAGTTAAGTCTTCCACTAAATAAAATTTGACCTGTACTAATTCAACAACACTTTTCCTTCAAGGTACTCTTCATATTATATTTGACCTAGTTGTAAACCCACTGCCATTTCAAATAAATTGTCAACCTTTGAATTTAATTCTCTCTGAATGTGATCAAATGAAATAACCTTGAAAATTATAATCAACTCCATAAGTCTAATCATCCATTAATCCAATAGATAAGTGTTTAAGGAAGTATAACCTTTTATCCAATCTCTATTAGCCTTTGAATCCCTTATCACTAGTAAGTGTAGATTGTTGAAATGACACAATTAAAATGACTAACATAAACTACTGATTTTTATTATTGTAGCACTTGTTAAGTAGTCATATTTTTGTTCCTAGACTAAATTAGTCATCCACGTTAGTCACTTTTAGTTGTATTATTTATTGCTAGTCATATATTTTAACCTTAGACTAAATTAGTCATTTATGTTAGTAATTTTTAGTTAGATTACTTATGATTGCTCATTTTTGGTAGTATTTCACTTGGAAAATATGAGGTGACTAACTTTTTTAGTTGCCTAGTCACTAATTTTTCATTTTTTACTAGTGCGTGTTACTATTTCTTAGGTTGATATTATTCTTTGCTTTGATAATTGCATTTCTTCATTCACACGTTAAATCCACCCTATAACATCGTAATATTATTTAGATTTACATCATTATTAAAAAACATATGCAACTATGTAGAAAGAACAATATCATCATCATCAATGCAACAGAAAATTAAGGAACAATAGAAGAAAATCATTCACACATAGAGACACCAAGATTGGTCGGAGACCAGGACAAAACCAATTATGAGGAAAACCCTTTCAAATTCATTTTCTTATAAAATTTTCATTGGATGATTCAAAAGAGAGAGTACAATGATCCATATCTGTGGTCAACTGTACAACTATACAACAAAAATCAACTAAACAATATGCATGAGAAGATCCCAACCATGCTCATACTCCAAAACCTGATTCAGAAGCCTGTAATGAACTATCATTATCTATGGTCAACAAGCCAAAATTTCGGAAAAATGAAAACCAAGACATAGTTTCTAGTCCCATGGAGGATGTGTTGTGTGTGTGACTGAAAGGCTTCAGTCACATGGATGAGCCGATCAGCAGGAGATTGCAACCGACATCTCTTTGTGACAATAGGGGGGTTTTGAGGTCTAAAATGGGCCTCGTATGAAAAATGTAAAATAAAAATATACTTTATAACAACCAATAGGATTCAAGATGATGTTGTCAACCATGGGGGATGATTCAACATTTTTGGATTAAAAAACTAAAAATATTAAAAAATAATAAAATAATAAAACTACCTTTTCAACCCATATTTTCAACTTATCTCCTAAAGGTTTTACTCAAATTTCGAGTGGGAGTACTTGTTGGATGAAAAATTTAATTCCTCATCCAAGGATTACCCATGTTTCATACTATTGATGGACCTTGGTGCATGAAAAATGATAAATACATGAAAAAATGCAATTGCAATCACATTTTTCATGTAGAAAGGTCCATCCAAAATATGCAACATGGGTACTCCTTGGATGAGGAATCAAATTTTGCATCCAAAAAGTGTTGTTAATCAAAATTTAAGTAAACCCATAGGGAGATAAGTTGAAAATACGAGTTGAAAAAATATTTTTTTCTTTTTTCCCTCAAACATTTAATGATGTAATCCAATCTTATTTTATTATTTCCACTATTACTTTATAATTTCCTTAGGAGGCCCATTTTAGAACTCAAAATTCCCCTAATTCATGCATGCAACTGAGTCCCAAAACCCAAAAACAGAGATGTGAGCTTCAGACATTGCAATTCCACCTTCATGCAAACCCATTCCTCTACGGATTTTCCTTAGACCTGTGCACGCCAAAAACAAGAAAGAGAATAGAATAATGTTTCATGATGATGTCCAAATGAGGTTGATTTCACTTGTATTTGTAACCTTCCAAGGATGTCCAATTTTCTTTAGGGTCAACCTGATCAAATATGCACATGTGGGCTTATAATTCAAAAATACACTTTCCCTTGTCCAAATTTGGTGACCTTTAGGTCAATTTTGGACTTATTGAAATGAGGAATTCAATGCAATCATCATCCCCATCAAGTGATTTGTATAAAGTGGAATTTGGAACTAGATACCAATTTCAACAAGGCATGTACCACCACCTCTGCAGTTGTTTCCACTATCGTTTCAAAGCATGGTATTTCCTATGGAGCTATAGGAGTCATCACAACTCCACATTGAGACCATGAATACGATTACAGATAACATGCATACAAGATTGGCCAGTGCACATGTCGCATTGCATGGAGAGATGAGAAGACCACCACCATTGGATCGTGACCCACTAGTTCCATTATATGATGATTCATACCTCGTGAGTCTACCCATTGACCAAAATTTGTCATATGCATGTATGTGTCGTGATTCCATCCATGACACTAGGAGGGTGCATGACATGCATGACACAAGCCAAGTACATATATAAAAAATTATTGACTCTTATTGTCAAATCATACATACTTTTTTTATAACTATTTAGTTCTTATTAGCTTTTATATTAATAAGTTCATGATAAGATTTAATAACAAACCAACTACATGGAGAGATTATGAGGTCATCCAAGGGGGCAGTTAATCAGCCAAACTAGCTTCCAACAGTGCATGTTTCTATGGATTCTCCTCCACCTTCACCACATAACACCCATTTGGAGAGTCACTATGTACAACCACATGGACCGACAATTGAGGTAAACTTTTTGATTCGTAATATTTCAACATTATCTTATTTTAAGTTAAATGCATGTTAATTAATTTGTAGACTAATAATAATTTTTCTTTGCCACTATATACACAAAACCATATGCAAAGTGTTGTCAATGTCATAGTTATGTGGATGCATGAGTAGGATGTTGTGTATGTAGGCATTGACAATACAGGTCCATAGGCAGGTGACCACCAAACCCAAATTCATCAGACCCCCATCCTAGATGAGTTGCATTTGGACTTGAGTGAGGTTAGTATATTAATATATATAGTTAAATGTGGTTCAAAATAATTTATGTCTATAATTTTTATTTTGTACAAATAATGAATAATTATTTTGAATTTGAATGTGTTATATTGCAGTACTAGATTATGGATGATTAAGTTGCATAGTGGGACTCACATAGGAGCTCTGGTAGTACTTAGAGTGGATAGTTTGTTTATATTTTTAAGCCGATTTCATAAGGCACATTCACATGCGATACAAACTTTGTATATTTTCATACATCAAGAATTAATGGCTATACATGAAAATTATTCGGTTTATGGATGTTCATTCAATATTTGTAATTTGTTGAGCTGAAAGGCTCATTCTACAACACAGTATGAGGGGATGTGTAAGTTTTTGTATTCGTCCATCCATTGAGTTGACACGTGCCTCTTTAAAATAATAATAAATATTTACACTCTAAGAATAAAAATAATGTCGTATATAATAATAAATAAAAAGTTAATATGTTGTAAAGAAATTACAAAAATAATATTCACTATAATAAAAAAATTGAATATGTTGTAAACTTACTTTAGAAGTAAAGAAATCGTGAGTAAGATGTTTAAACCTAATAAATAACATAGGATTTTTTTTAAAGTAATGTTAATGTTGTATTAAAAAAATATTCAATTTGGTTATCAATAACTATTTAATACGAATTAATTACTTAATTAAAATTATCTAATTAATAAAAAACTAATTTTAAATTGAATCATAAATTGTTTCGTGCATATTCTATGTACTATTTTAATGTGATTATGTATATATTATATATCTTTTTATAAAATTTATGTACATATTGTGAAAAAAATAAGTTTCTATGGCTAAAACATTTATTTGGTCCTATATATACTCTATATAGCATTCAAAAATACAATTTAAAGAATGAAAAATTACACGTTGTATTTTGCACTCTAAACAATTTTGCACGTAAAAAAATTTGATCCCTCTTGACTCATGTTAGATTCACACTTAAGATGGATATATACTGTTATATATTTTCATATGGACGGTTTATTGATACATTCATTATTTCAGTTTATGTATTTTTATTAATTTTATTTATGGATGTTAATTAAATTTCAATTTATGGATCTGTTACTATTTTGCTAGTTTTAATTTTTTTCTATATAGTTTAACTTATATTAAAAAATATAACAATTTTGATTTCTAGTTTCATAGACTAGGAAAATAAGTACAATGTTACTATGATGCAAGTCACTTTGATACTTAAAATGAACTAAAATATATCAAGGTTGAATTAAGAAACACAAATTTGGCTGAAAAAGTTGTAAATTCAATTTTAAAAGATGTATAGTAAACAGAAAATCAATTTTATTCAATTTTATTTCTTTTGAGATCATAAACAAGAGCATAGTCATAACATGATATTTAAGTCATATGTATTGGAATTTAATATACCAAAAAACACTTAATGATATATGTTTGTATAATTTTACATATAATTAAATATGAATTTTTCTAAATTTTCTTGGTCATCTTAAGGTTCAATTAAAAACCAAAAATGAAATTTAAATGACTTTTATTGAATTTTAAATGATGTCTTGTAAACAATAAATAAGTTTTATTCAAATTTTTTGTTTTTTGAGGTAGTCTATAAGAGCTTAGTTATAACATGATATAAGTGCAATCTTACTATCATGCAAGTCACTTTGATACTTAAAATGAACTAAAATACATCATGTATCAATTTAATATTGAGCATAGAAATAATTAAAAATGTGCTTCATATTGGCTTGTAGAAAGTGTCTTTTAGTGCAATCAACATGTATGTCATTACAATGATTTAAAAAAAAAATGAATTCTAAAGGCATCCATACTATAATTAAAAAAATCTATATATGGAAAAGTTTTTGAGACACCCATATACCATTGCATGGTCAACTCTTTTAAGTATATTTAAAACGATTACTTATCTCAAGGTTCAATTAAAAAACACAAATGGGATTGAAATAAATTTTATTCAATCATAAAAGATGTTTTGTAAACAACAAATAAGTTTTATTCAATTTTATTTCTTTTGAGGCCATCTACAAGAGCTCATTCATAATATGATATAACTACAATCTTCCTATGATGCAAAACACTTTGAGAACATTAAAATAATTACAAATATGCTTCATATTGACTTGTAGAAAGTGTATTTTAGTGCAATCAAAATGTATGTTATTATTATTAAATTTTAAAAAATAAATATTTTGAATTCTAAAGTCCATCCATTATTATAATAAAAAATCTAATTATGGAATTTTGTGGAACCCACCCACATACCATTTTTTATTAAGTATTTCAATCAATTTTAATCTCAAGGGTTCAATTAAAAGCACAAATTGGATTGAAATAAGTTTTATTTCAATATTATTTTCTTTCGTTATCTACAAAAGCTTTAGTCATTAACATGATATATATATATATATTATTATATATATATATATATACATACACACACTATTTTTTGCACTTTTTACAATCCAAATATTGATAGCATATGTTGTTAACCACTTTCCATGTTTTATATCAAACTCACACATGACATTTATTATTAACATAATTTTTTCTTTTAATATTGTCAAATTAGATCAGTTGAATTTCCATTTAAGTAAAATAATATAATATCAACTTAGTTAAATTATTAATGGATTAAAATTTAGATATTTCTTGAATCAAAATATACGGGGTTCATATAAGGATCTTATCCTTAAAAAGAAAACCTCCTTAAAGTTTGGACAACTTTGTTTTTACAAAGGCTCGATCGAACCTGACAACTATATTGAGGGCTTTTTAAACACTTGATAGTTAAGCACTCAATTGTGCTTCTAAGGTCCTAAAAATCACAATTTTAGCACCCCTTTTGCAGATTTCTACGCAACACCATTTTGCACCCTAGTGGACTTAGGGAAGAATTTGTCCTTAAGTGAAAGAGTTGACCATATTGGATTCGTGAAGGAATCCTCTATCTAATGACATATGAGTTTGACAATTTCGAATTCATATCACATTTTTCATCTAATTTCTTTTAAACATAATGTTTGATTTTTTTTTTTTTGGATAGTTTCAAAGACGCTGAATAAAAAATCAATAAAAAATATACAGAATGGAAAATTTCAAAAAATACCACTAACTCTTCAAAAGGGTACTCTTGGTTTTTCAATTAATTTAAATAATTGAAAAAACTTACATGGACGCATTGGTCTACAATTGGTAATTCAAATATTACTTCAGCAACTTAAAAAATAATAAAAATATAATTTTGCATTAAAAAAAAAAATATGAGAAACTTAGTTTCTCTTCTTGTAGGATCAGCTCTATATATATTATATATATATAATATATATATAATTACACATTTTGAACAAGTTTTTTCTATGTTGAACAAAAACATACCTCTTAAGATGTGTGAAAAATTGCAATGACAAGCACTGCATTTAATGGAAAACTAGAAAATTATATGACACTAATGTTCTTTGCAAAAAATATCATTATAACAACTACATAATTCTACACTTGTCTTTCACTCTAAATTTTGATGGCTTCAATTTGATAAAAGAGTAAAATTTTGAATTTTTATCGCCACATTTGGCCCAAAAGTGTAACTCATCTTCATGGATTCACAGAGAAAGGGAGATAAAAGATTAAAATTCCAAGACCCTAAAAGTATAAACCTAGGTAGAAGAAATTCAAATTAACAGTTGCAAAGAACTAAGTAGATCTAGCATTAATTAAGTTGAGGATAGCTCCAAAGCCAAGGGTGAAGACACCAATTTTGTGGCTAGGTGGCTAGGTGCCTAGTTTTATAGAAGAAAGAGAACTAGATTTCAAAAATGCTCCCAAACTAATAGTTTTCTTCTCTACCATTGTTGTCCAAATTAAGGATTCACCTATCCCTAGTGAAAATCCTCCAAGAGGGGAGAATGAATCTTAATAAGATAAGGTACATAGGGTAGCACAAGAAAAACCAAATTCTCAAGGGACCTCAAGACAAGGAGATTTAAAAGGGGCCTTCTTCTTACACCATACCTTACTATAATTAGGAAAGGAAAAAATACAGACTCACAAATGGAAAAGGACAACTACAAATTAGGGTAAGGGAGACACACAAAAAATATTGGATCAACTTTAGTACTTAATGGAGGAAATGATGATTTTTCAATTATATGTGGCAAAACCTAGAGGGAAACTTATAGAAAAAACAATTGTTAAGGTAGGGATTAAAGAAGCCTGGAAGATAAATAGTTTCCAAAGAGGACAAAATTAGAGTTTGGAAGCGTCCTTGAGAGCAATGGCTCAATGATATTAGGAAATACTAAACTATAGACAACCAACCAAGATCTATACCTTGTTTCTCAAAGAACAATTGTGTAGATAGCATATCACCTAGTTAGCACAACTAGGTGAATTCAATATTGAAACACCTAGAGCATTAGTGGAAGCTTATTAGAGCAACAACATGGAGGAAAATGTGAGATTATGTTAATTTTACCTCCACAATGTTGTTCCTTCTCACCCTTATTCTTGGTATCCCAATCTTTGTGTGGGTAATGTACAACTAATGACATTGACATCACTAATGAAGCATGAATAACTAAGTGGAGAAAATATAAAGAAATGAAAAGAAGAAAAATAATAAAATCCTCTAACAATGATACCAACTTAACTAGAATTTTCAAGCTCTCATTTTTCAAAGGTTACTTTTGGTGGTTATTTTTACTTCTAAATGAAAAAGTGGTGATACAAGTAAAACTTTTTTTTTGGTGCACTGGTTAAAATTGTCGAGTTGTTTGACTCCCAAATGGAAAAGTGATACGAGTAGAACCACTTTTATTTTTTAGATTAAATTATAGATTTATTGAAATTATATCTAAATAATTTAAAATTACCCCATATAATATATATATATATATATATATATTTATAATATATTATATATATTATATATATATATTATATATATATATTTGTTTGATGAATATTTTTATTATTTTTTAATAATTTATATTGATTAATAATTATATTAAGAAATATTATATTTTTAGAAAAACATTAAAAGACACTTTTCTATTATTAAAAAATTATAAAGGGCAATTAGGAAAGTTTAATTTTAAAACAAAAAACATCTTCTTTCCAAACATTTTTTTTTTTACATGATGAGGGAAACCTATCATAGTTAGTTGTCAAACCAGAAGTCAACATAACCATACTTTTTTCACTCAAATTAAAAACAAAATAAATTATTTTAAAAACAATTTATTAAAAAAAAAAAATTAAAAACAAAGCATTAAGGGGATGGATACCCCCTCTTATCTTCCCGCCGGGGATGGACCTCTCTCTATGATTTTTGGGACCTCTTTTCTAAGTATAAGTTTTTTAGGGTAGTGGCTCACATGGTGGAAGAAGTGAAAGGTAGATTCACAAATTTATGAGGTTCTCCAGGATCCATGAAGTGACCACAACATTCGTGAATGATGATACAACACTCGCAGTCATCCATCTCTCAGGTTCCGAGATGGATATGATTTTCATTTGTATTCTCAGTAAAGGTATGATTTTTTCCCACTGCCTCTGCTAAATTTTAATTTTAAAATTTTATTAACTACGAGTTGCGCTAGATGTTGCAAAGTAAACGTCATAAGCCATAAATTTCAGAAGAATCATGAAATAGAAGATCATTGAATTAGTACATAAAATTCCATTCAAAGATATAAGATAAAGATAAATCACTTAAATTATGCCAAATGTATAGATTCTATAGCCTTTCCAACATAGATTGTCTCTCAATCATCGAAGATGCTATTTCAAGTTAAAATAGGAAATATTTGATGAAAAAGATGTTATTTTTCAATATTGAACTATCTCATGATCAAAAGCTTATAATCTTTTACCACTTTCTCTTAAGGTGATTGGATTTGTGTTTACTTGTCCTTTCTTAACTTCTTTTGGACATTTGGACTGGTTTGTGACACAAGATTCTTATTCGAAGCTTTTTCCAAAAACGAAAACTTTAAAATTTACCATTAGATGAACTAACTTAAATCATATCGAAGGATAGTTTTATAATTGTAACAAATCTGTTTGCAATTAATTTGAAATGGTTAAATTTAGGATGAAAGCAGAATAGCGACTTCTATTAAATTAATAAATAAAATAATAGTTTATTTTATAAAAACAAATAATATAGATTTTAACCCAATTCCAAACAAAAAAAATTCTAAAACATCTAGGATACAAAAGAAAAAAAGGTAGCAACCATGTTTTATACTTAACTTAATTCACTAAATCTCTTTTTTGCACATAGAAATGATATTTATATACGCTTTTCATTTCATGCCACTTTCTCGTATAAGCTCTTTGTATTCATTAAATGTCATATATTTGTACAATGCAAGGCTTCGATTGTTAATCAATTCCTCTATTGATCCCACTATTTTGTCTCTACAAGGATTATAGAAACTAGTAATGGACAATCGTTCTCTTCTTTAGTTGATGACAACTCTATGTTCAGTGCTTTTATAGATGTCGTTTGTAAATATCTATAAAAGCAATCGCGTAGATATTTCCTTAAGGGGACCTAACCTAGGTTCAGCATTAATTAGCCAAACAAATCCCTACACTACTAGCCCTTTCAGCATCAGCTCATGGACTGCATACCGAAATCTCGCCCGAAGTAATATCAAGGGATGCTGGAACCAAGTTTTTGCACCATGAGATGGCTGTGATGTCATTTGATTCCTTCTATCCCTACCATCGTGTAGGTCGCTTCTTTCTAGGGCTTGCAAGACAAACCCTCTTTTTCGGCCTTCAATACCTTCGCAAAAGTATACGATCAACCTTCGCACAACCCTAACCTGCTGCTCAGGTACTTTCGTGCTGCTATGACGACATGCCGTGTAGATTCCCCAATTATTCTAAGTGTCTTTCTTATATTATCAAATAATTATAGTTAACACCGCGTAAATAGATAATTGTAATTGTGTCCAGTTATTCAACGTAATTGCATTCATTCGCGCATCACATAAGCATAATAAAGGAAATTTATACATAACGTATCAAGGTGCAATAATAGAAAAAAGACATAGAAATTGCAAAATATATTTCTTTATTAATATCTCCAAGTGTTTACAAATTATGTCTGCCCTGCGCACACAGTTGAAGGGGTCCGCACACTCAACTATGGACTTCTAGCCTAGGCCTCTGCATACTCAGTTGCAGAGCCTCTGCCTACACTATGACCCAAGACTTAGACTTCTTGCTCCAAAGCTATGACTCTCTTAGATGATCTGCCATTGTCTCTAAACTACTTAGAGCTTAGCTCTTTTTATACAATTCCATGTTTCGCAGACCATGGGTAGAACTCTTACAGCCGACTTTTCTTTACAAAACTAACGGTGGACTTCCCTTTATGACACATAACACCTTCGCACTCCGTGATCACAAAATGTGAATTATTTAGAATTATATTACAAAAATTGACTTAAACATGGGATTTTAGTCCCAAAATTGCCCTTGGGGAATCCCGCTCCCAACAGGCCCCCAACACAAACATCGTGACTCACCCTTGAGTCACTCGATAGGTGCAGATATCTTTCCGTGAAGCCCATCCAGCTCAACCCATATAACTGCTACCTCAGTCATGCACTGAGCTATCACCTGCTTCACAGCTTCCACTATCTTCCTAGCCACTACTCCTGCGTTGTCATCTTGAAGCTTTTTTTGCATCTCTTGCAGAGTTTAAAGCTTGCCTTCAATATTTTTTGTTACTACGTAAGCTTCCTTCAGCTAGGGCTTTAGTTGCACCTTCACCATTGCTTCCTTGTGCAGCACTGCATCCACCTGTTCCTTCAACTGCTTGGCCTCCTACAGCTTGGCTAGCCTCTGTGTCAGTGCAACAGTTTGTGCTTTCTCCTCCAAGTTTTTCAGGACCACAAATTATTGTTCAAACAACTACATGCAGTCTGCTAGTACACTCTCCAGTGTCATGACTGCTTCTGTGACAACGATCATCCACTGGTCCTTTACCTCTAGTAATGTTGAAGTTTGGGTCCTCAACTACATCTCTGTAATCTGCAGGTTCAATTCCAGCTGAACCGTGCCATCTCAGTCTCAGTGTTACGCACCTCTGTGCCAATTTACGGATGTGGAACTTGACTGGATCTTCCTCCGAAATGGCCAACTCTAGGACCATTCTGCATGCCTCGTCTATGACCTGCAAAATCTTCTTGCTATGGTTGGTTGCCTCAGCCTCAGCAACAATGGAAACATTTCTCTATAGGGCCATCTGTTCATTGTTTATCCATTTTTTTCTAATCACCTGGAGGGTACAGTGCTCTTAGACCCTCAATTATTTAATTACTCCATCATGCAAGAGGTGGAGTGCTTCGCACAAAAATTCTGCCAAGTTTAGCCCAACTCCCTTCAAGGCACTAACAGTGGGTTTGTTAGCCTCATTTTCCATGGGCAATGCTCCATCTAGTAGCACTATCATTCTACATCCTATATAGTGTTGATGGCCAAGTTGTTAGACATTGTACCAGCCTGCAATGCACGGGTCTGCAACTCCTACAACCTGGTATGGATGGTCCCTAGTATGATCTACTGCTACTTTTCAAATTGTTGCAGGGCCTCCGCGGTGACATCCCTGACTGTGTCATTGATGTCATATAAGCCACCCTCCGTTATTATGATAGGGTCCAGCGAGGTCTTGGTCACCTTGGATTTCTTTTTGGACCCTCCTTTCTCCAACTATCTCAGGTGCTTAATGTGGGTGGATGTCTCCTAAGGGTCTGTGCCGTGCTACTCTATGTCCTCCTCTTCAATCTCAACTGAAGGTGGTCGTGCACCTTTGTCAAAGCCTCGCTCTATGCCACCCAATTGTTTTCCTACTTGTTCCGCCTGGGCCTTCTCAATGACCTTCTTTTTCCTATTTTCGACTAGCTACGCCATCTTTAGCTCGGCCTCCTCCTTCTTCTTCTGTGCAACGGAATTAATTCTACCCACCACCAAGTTCATGGTAGTGCACCACTCTGCTGACCATTTATCAAGCTCTGCATCAATGGCATCCTCTGTGGCTAGATACGGAAAATGGTACCACTTTTGTGGAGGGTCCTTCTGCACGCTAATTCATATTTGATGGAAATCATCTTTAAAGTCGACATAGCTCTACAAGTAACCATATACCATGGGTGACAATCACGGCTTGTGATTGATGGCCATTTTGATATTAATTTCCATCAAGATCCAGAATATGTTACCATCCTAAACTCGCTCCATGTCCTTGGTCACCCACAAAGAAGCGTACGTCGCTGCTTTAAGAAGGTCTAGTGTCACTGAAGGGAACTGGCTCTTTGCTAGTAACTCGCACACTACCAGCACAATCAAGAGTAAGAGCCACGTGTAGTTTAATGTCTTGCTTTGCTCTTGTGGTTTGTGGAAGTTCATTAGGAACTCTCCTTTAAGGTAGTCTGACCAGCTAAACTGGACTTCTTCCACACACTATTGTGTGAGCGCGCCGACAGGCGCCAGCACCTCATCAGTGTGACACTTCCACGTCACATTTCCTCCAAGGATCTTTGTTGCTACCTTCACAACGGGGCTGTAGATGCTGGAAATAACGTACTCATGAGACTTCTTCACTAGCTTGAATTTATCCTTCATTGATTTTGTGAGTGCCTGCTTGCCACCGTTTCCACCAATGATCATCGCTGGATTTTCCCCTGTATACATCAAGCGCATTATGTAGTGAATCAAAATATCTATGATAGGTATCAGCTCCTCCAGCCACAGACACCCATCATGCACCAAGCACAACAACTTCTTAATGACCAAAACTATCACCGAGGTACAGTTATAGTGTGGCACCCAGAGCAGGTTCAACAATCCTACCTTCTCTCTCCCCTTGAGCCACCTCCGTGGCTCCAACTTTGTCATTCTCGTATTTGTATCTATGATGGGGTACATCAGTTTTTCGGTCTCCAGGTGCAGGAACCTTTCGTGGTCTGCCAAGTCCCAATCTTCAAGCTTCAATATTGGCACCCATGCCAAACACAAAGTGTTGAAAGAAATTTCATTCGGTAACAAAGGGGTTTGCAGGGGAGTCTTACTCTCATTAATGTCCTTTGGGACCTTGGAGTTAGGCTTTCACAAAGGGACATACTCCGGTAACCGCATAATAGGGTCCGCACCCTGGGTTTCAGCTTCCTCTACTTCAACCCCCACATCCTCATTGTCCATCAGGATGTCTTCAATGTCCTCCTCCTCTGCCTTTAATTTTATGGCCTTGCCCTTCTCCTGTGTAATGGGTTTTGCTGGGTTTCTCCTTGGCATTGCATGCACTAGTATGGCCCTTCTTTTCCTTCATGGTCTCCTTCATCAGGATTGGCTTCAGTCTCAGTGTTCTGAGTGATTTTGGGACCTCCACCAATACTTTGGTCACTTCCGGGGTAACTTCTTCGGCCTCGATATCAATTTCCTGCACATTATCCTCAGCTACCTGTTCTTTGGTGTCCTTAGCTTCTGCATGTGTCGACATAACACTATTCACTAGTTCTTGTGTCTCCTTTGACAATTGTTGAAACACTAGAGCCACTATCAGATCTTCAAAGAATTCATGGTTGATGTGCACCTGAGAGCACAACAACTCAATTCTCAAAATTCCAAGTGTTTTTCGCTGGACAACCACTTGTAATTTATAGGGTGTTTTGAATTCAAATCCAACCATTCCCCCCAAAATCGGTTCATTAATGTTGGATTGGCGATAGGTTTTCAAGTATCTAAGCCATAAATTTCACCATAAATGTTAGTCTCCGCTCCATTTGGCCTCACTTTTGTCGTCTTTTCATGAACAGTGACTTTAATAGTCACTTTTCAGCCAACCTGTGTGATTTCTCCCTAGGTAGCACAGCTCCCTTCGTACTACTGTGGACCCTGTGACAATTCCTTGATTTGCACCATTCGCCAATCACACAGCTCCCCAACTCGAGTATTGTAGTTTATAGTCTCGCACCTCCTTTCAGATGCCTAGAGTGCTAAGACTATGCTACCTTCATTTAGTCACATGGTCGGACAGTGGTGTATGGCTTCAAGTGACTGCCATTCACCTTTCCTAGGAAGGGTTCTCCATTTAATTTGACCAACTATACCGCTCCTCCATCGGTAATTTCCTTAATGGTGTAGGGCCTCAACCAGTGCATCCTAAATTTCCCTGGAAATTTATCAAACTTACTATCATATAGAAAAACCAGGTAATTTACCTTAAATGTCTGTAGCTTAATGTGTCAATCATGCCATGCCTTCTCACGTTTCTTTTGGACCTCTTGGTGAAATCCAACTAAAAATATTTCTTCCTTCAGTTCATCCAGCTGGGAGAGCCTCTATTCTAGGGCTCCATGATCCATCATACCTATGAGCACTACTATGCATAGACTAGGCACGATATACTCCATAGGCATTACTACTTCAACCCCATAGTCAAGTCTAAAGGGGGTTTGTCCAATCAACTTCTTGCATGTTGTTCGATAAGCCCATATTATTGTAGGTATGCATAGGTCCCAATCACTTTACTGAGCATTGCAAACCTTGGTTAGGATGTTTTCGAGCACTTTTTTAAACACCTCCACTGTCTCATTAGCTTGTGGGTGATTAGGTGTGATCTTTTGGTGGTATACCTGAAATTCCTTTGTTAGTGCGTTGATCATCTCATTCAGGAAGTGCATACCATGATCACTCATCAAGATCTTCAAGCATCCAAATCGAATCAATACATGCTCAAAGAGGAACTTTGTAGCAATCATGCCTATGCAATCCTTCACAGGCTATGCCTCTGCCCAACGAGTCAAATACTTCATTGCGGTGATAATGTACCTTGCTCCCATCTTTCCTTGTGGCTGAATGGGTCGTGCAATATATGTCGCCCACTTCTCAAAGGGTTGCAATGTCATTTTTAAATTCAAGGGCATCTCATCCCTCCATGATAGTCTTCCATTCCTTTGACACACATCACACGCCTTGCAATATTCTTTCGAGTCCTGATGGAGGGTTGGCCCCACGACCCTGCGCATAGAATCTTCTATGTGGTTGCTCTTCCTACATACTTTCCTCCCACGGCGCCCCCATGAGCATCCATGAGGTTGCTACTTCTTTCAAACTTAGGTACATACCGTCGCAATATCTCATCAGTCCCCATCTTGTACAGATGCCCAACAATGACAGAGAAATCTACCACACGCACCACTAATTCCTTCTTTTTTTGGATAGTGTATCCTTCAGGTGCTGTTCTTATTGTTAGGAAATGTATTATATCCTCAAAATGACTATTCGTGACATGCACTGAAAATAGTTGTGCATTAGGCAATCCTTCTTCCAAGTTAGTAGGTTGCTCCCCTATTTTGATGCGTGACAGATGGTCTAGTCCTACGTTTAATCATCCAGGCTTCACAACCACTTCAAAATCATACTCCTTGAACAATAAGAGCCACCTACAGATTCTCCCCCCCCCCCAAAACAGGCTTATTGACCAAGTACTTCAGTATGGAGTGATTCGTATACATCTTAAAATGGCCTCCCAGCACGTAGTGCCTATATTTTTGGAACACATACACCATAGCTAGCCCCTCGGGCTCAATGGTGAAATAATTCTTCTTTGCTTTGGCCAAATGTGCATGCTGATTGTCCATCCCATCATACCTATTTTTCATTCACATTTTAGGCTTCCCATATCATGTTCTCATCATCCTCCTACATTCGCACCAATCATCAAAGCTTCCCTTATGCGTACCCCACCATCTTACGGGCATAGCGCACAGTGCACAGTCCAACGCCTAGAAGCATTACTTTTATGGTACCTCCCTTTCAAATGCATCCAAAAAGATATCTACCTCATTCACGCCATTATAAGTAGGTAGTTTTCTTACCTCTAAAGACACACAACACAGCAATCAGGTCATCATGTTGCAATTCAGCGTAGTTACTTCAAGTAACTAATTCTACTAGCATTCTAGCTCTTCATCGGAGTTTAAAGTGAAAAAACTCTCATGATCCCTGTAGGTTTTAACCTCGTACAGAAGCTACCTGCATACAAATTCTAAAACACAGAAAATAAACAATGCGAGAGCATAACTCATAAAACATATATACATAGAGATTTTCCCCTGGATCCCAAAACCGAGACTACCAACTTGATTTTTCATTATGTTCCTTTCAATGTTATAATACATATCTATACATGCCAAAGCATCCAATACCATGGACCGAAAACCATCACGTCCAAAAACATGTGCAAAAATCATGCACAAAACCATAGGTAGGTCGACACAACCTAACATAGGTTCCAAAACCAAAAATTGTTGTGGCGCAACCACAGACCCCATAAAGTAGGGTTACCTGCACCCCTCAAACCCCCTATGACTCCCCCTGCTACGCAACCAGTGCAAAAAATGGGGGCTTCACCCCCTTCTAACCCCCCGATTAATTACTTGAGCTAGTCATGGAAAGAATATAACACAACCCAATATTCTCCCACTTGTTATTTTCTTTCCATAGGGGGCCATAAGAGAGCTTAGTCATTTATCTAGCCCTGCAATGCCCATCGTTTCTCTACACAAAGATAACTTCTCAGAGCTCACAGATTTTGTCAATGCATCTACAATATTCTTCAAAGGGCCCACCTTTACCAACAACACCATTTTGTCTTCTATAATATCCCTGAGAAAGTGATACTGAAGATCAATGTACTTTGTCTTTGAATGGTAAGTAGGGTTCTTTACCAAGAAAATTTCACTTTGGTTGTCAGAGTCTATCCTTATAGCTCCCTATACTAACCTCATTCTAGAACACAATCTCTGCAACCAAACTACTTCCTTGCTTACATGAGTGGCCACCATGTATTTTACCTTTGTAGTTGATAGTGCCACTACAGATTATTTCTTACTCATCCAACTGACTGCACCTCCAAATAGGTTAAACACATACCCACTTTTAGATCTTCTCTAATCCATATCTCGAGCCCAATCTGCATCAATAAAGCCACAGATATCCAAAACTTTGTCCAAACCTGGTCTTCCTTGGTAGCACAAACCATAATCACTAGTGCCATGCAAATACCCAAAAACCTGCTTCATTGTTGTCCAATGCTCCTTCCATAGTGTTGACATAAACCGGCTCAATATTCCCACTGCATGTGCAATGTCTGGTCTAGTACAAACCATTGCATACATCAGGCCACCGACTGCACTTTCATATGGAACACGGGACATGCCCTCTTCCTCTTCATGTGTCTTGGGACACTATTCAGCAGATAACGTTACACCTACAGGAATAGGAACCTTCACTGGTTTACTATCCTCCATATTAAACCTCCACAATATTGTCTCAACATACTTCCTCTGGTTTAACCAAAGCTTCCACTTTGCCCAATCTCTTTTAATTTCCATGCCCAAAATATAGTTTGAAACGCCAAGTTCTTTCATGTCGAATTTCGAGGACAATTGGGTCTTCAAATCCTAGATAATTTCTTTGTCATTTCCAACCAGCAACATATCATCGACATATAAGGCTAGATAAATAACACAGTAACCAATTAATTTAAAATAAACATAGTGACCTGATTTGCTTTTGGTGAAGCCAAGTCCCTGTATAAATGTATCAAATTTCTAATACTACATCCTTCGTGACTGTTTTAACCCATACATAGACTTCTTTAACTTTTATACCTGTTCTTTCTTACCCTCCACTATAAATCCTTCAGGTTGCTTCATGTAGATCTACTCTTCTAGATCCCCATGAAGAGATGTTGTCTTCACATCCAGATTTTCTACCTCAAAATCAAAAGCAACAGCATTAGATAAAAGTAATCTAATAGAGGTTACCTTGGAAATAGGAGAAAAAATATCACCAAAATCAATTCCTGACACCTAGGAATAACCTTTTGCTACCAACTGAGCTTTGTATTTCTCCACCTTTCCTTCTGCATTTGTCTTCTTCTTGAACACCCATTTGCTGCCAATGGGTTTCCTGCCAGCCGGTAACTCCACCAGATCCCAAGCCTCATTTTTGTGCAAAGATGCCATTTCATCAGCCATGGCCTCTTTCTAGAGTTTTCCATCCTCTGAATCTACTACATCCTTCACAGTTCTGGGATCATCAATAGTAATATATAGAGCAAAATTTGAACAAAAAGCAGATAGACTATGCCTTTTCGGCTGCCTTCTTTCTCAAACTAATCTTCTTACACCCGGAGTTTGTGGCTCTTCATCTTCTGATTCCGCCTCTGCTATAGAGTCTCATTCTTCCTCCTTTAGCTCAAACTCTATCTTCTTAGGTTACTTTCTTTGCACATCATGTTTAATAGCATCTTTCACCTCTATGAACACCACATCTCGGTTGTACACAACCTTCCTTGTTACTGGGTTTGAAATCTTATAACCCTTTAGACCATCCTTATACCCAATAAAGCTGCACTTTTTAGATTTACTATCCAACTTGGTTCATTTCTCCTTTGGAACATGTACATATGCATCACATCCAAATACCCTCATATCTGAAAGAGAGGGTTTCTTACTAGTCCATACCTCTTGTGGAGTTTTATCCTCCAACGTTGATGAAGATGATCTGTTGACCATGTAACATGTTGTCTCCACTGCCTCTGCCCAGAATTCATGTCCTAACCCAGCACCACTGAGCATGCTTCTTTCCCTTTCCATCAACATCTTGTTCATTCTTTTTGCAACTCCATTTAGCTCAGGTATATATGGAGTAATCTTGTGCCATGCTATACCACACTTCTTACAGAATTCTTAAATTTCCTTACCACAAAACTCTCCATCGTTATCTATCCTCGGCACCTTGATCTTCTTCTCTATCTGGTTTTCCACCAAAGCCTTGAATTCTTTAAACCTGTCAAAGACTTCAAATTTATTCTTAAGGAAATATATCCATGTATTCCTTGAGAAGTCATCTAAAAATGATACATATTACACAGACTTACCTAGTGATGGAAACTTCACAGATCCAAACACATCACTATGCATAAGCTCTAATATATGTTTTTCCCTCTTACCACTAGACGGGAAACTCACCCGATTATGCTTTCCATATACATAATTTTCACATAAATCAAAATCCAGAGAGATATTACTCATACCTTCTACCATACCTTGACCATGAAGTGTTTGAAGGCCCTTCTCTCCAATATGTCCAAGCCTTTGATGCCACAACATGGCCTTCTCTCCATAGACCACTAGATTTTCAGCTTCACTTTCAAGAACCACAAAACAATTGCACCCATCAACAAATAAGCTACCTTGTAGCTTGTACAAATTTCTAATTCGAATTCCCTACATCAATACCAGTGCTCCCGAGACCATCTTGTAGGTATCCTTCTCGAACACTGTTTTTACACCTGCATTATCTAGCTTGATTACAAAAATCCAATTTCTGGCCAATGAAGGAATATGCATAACACCCGAAAGTGTTCTAACCCTTCCACCTTGCAACTTCAACTTTACTTTTCCATGATCAATGATTCTAGACTTCCTGTCATCCCCTAAGAAGACATCACCACAATCATATTTCTCATCCTCACAGAACCAATGTATATGGGGAGTGAAGTGAAAGGATGCACCTGAGTCAATCAACCATGCCTCATGATCTATGTGTGTACTTGAAGCAGCCAAGTACACATCCTGACCTTCATCTAGGGTGGTTTTTTTCTCTGCAGAAGGAGCATCATCAGATCCCTTTCCTTTATCAAGAGCTTTAGATTTATTGTCCTTTTTGTAGTGCCCTTCCTTTTCGCATTTCGAGCAAAACACCTTTACAGGTTTTCTTAGAGATTTGGATCTCCATCTAGATTTAGATCACCCACTTGATGACTTATTTTTTTTTCTGTTCTAGGACCGTCCTCGTACAAACAAGGCATCACCATTCTAGCTCTCCATATTTTTCCATCTCATCTCCTCCATCAGC
Source organism: Pinus taeda (assembly GCA_000404065.3). Classification (NCBI taxonomy): domain Eukaryota; kingdom Viridiplantae; phylum Streptophyta; class Pinopsida; order Pinales; family Pinaceae; genus Pinus; species Pinus taeda. The sequence continues at coordinate 16 of APFE030705646.1, read as the reverse complement.
AAGGATGAGACTATTT
>APFE030705630.1:3970-24227 GCA_000404065.3 Pinus taeda | reverse complement strand
TATATATACTAAATAAATGCACCAGGCACTTACCTTCATTCTGAGAATGGTAACCAGGTTAAACAAGATTAATTTCATGATAATCATGATAGTCAACAAATGGCTCATGAAATCATTATGTCATAATGTGAAATTTGAACCTGGGTGAAAAGGATAATAATTGATCCACATCAAAAACATCAAAGCCCATCATGTCACTAGCAGGGATTTGAACCTGGGTAAGAAGGATAATAGTTGTTCCACCTAGCCACCTGAGATAACCCCAGGTAACTCCTCCTACTACTTACATCTTAATGAGGAATGAATTTTAAAAATGAAATGGGGTTGACGTTTATTATGAAACACAAATTTGTATAGTGTAGATATTGCTTCCTAATTTGAAACACAAAATTTGGTATAATTTAGATATTTCAAATTTTTATTTTGGAATTTGAAAATTATGTCTTCGTTTCTGGTTTAAAATTTAAAAACCATGTCTTCATTTATGTTTTAAAATTTAAAAATCTAAATTATGTGCATCATCTTGGATAGTTGGTTTGGAAGTTAGAGACTTTTATCTATTTTTTCTGCTTGTTGCATAGTTTCATGAGTTTGTTTATTTTCTTTCCTAGTATGTGCTTATAATTTTGGCCTATAGAATTCAAGGAGTTTATTTATTTTATTTTGAACATTCTATACCATTTAACCTTACCTTTCACCATAGAAGAAAGGAAGGAAACTGTTGGATACATATTTTTATGGCTTAGAATAATCTGAGTGTCGATAAAGTTGTCTTTTGTAGATACATTTGGGTTGATTGTTAATTGGACCAGCCCTTGTCATGACTGAAGAACCCAGCCCTTGTGTTTGCTTTATTTTTAGTATTTTCTTCAAAGTTTTCACAAATATTCAATTGATGTTTTAGCTCTTAAATGTATGAAGATGGAAGATAGTGGCATTTATTTTTTGAAGTAGATTGTTAATTTTAGCATTTTACCAATAATAGATTAGAAAATACCAAAAACAAATCCAACAATGCCTTTGAAGAGTTGAAGGGTTGTAAGAGTGGTCAAAAGTGTATGTGATCAGATTCGACTTGTTGACAAGTTTCTAGGTGGATTTTGAGTGAAGTATTTCAAACCCTGGATCATCCCTAAATTTTTTTGACATTGTTAAATAGGGGATGTGTACCTCCCAACTTTCTAAAGACATCAAACAAGTAGAACAAAATATTATTTGAAGATAGGGTAGAGAAAAATGATCAAATTCTTCATTCCTTCCTGCAAAGGGAGGCATCTTTTCCAATACCTGGAACAGAGCCCAGGGCATCAGTGATGATGCAATCTCTTTCCTTATTGTGTGACCCACAAACAAATATTTATAGAAAAAAAAGGGGGAAAGAAATTTGTACAAATGTCTACCATTATGTGTTGGAAGACTACACAAGCATCTATTCTACTCCTATTGAATTTGAGAAATGTGTGAATTTACCACATCGATCTATAAGACCTTTTAGAATCAAAGAGAAAAATTGGATCAATTTCCTATTGTCTTGTACTACCACCCCACTTGCATAAAACTCATGATGTTTTTATATATCTGTCATATAACATTATGTTTTGGATGAATGCCACAAACTCGATTAGAGGGAATTATAGGTCTCAGGCATGTGAACCATAATGGTTAAACCTTATTGCATATTATACCATAGGGTTTGATAGCTCAGGCATCTCTTGGTGGACCAAGTTAAGATACAATGGGACAAGTATAACCCAAGATTTGCTACCCGGGAGGACACAAAGACTATTTGTCACAATTACCCCTCACTTTTGACCATTTATGATGTCCATCTTGACTTAGATAGCTACCTATGATAAGGCTCTATTTTCAATTTCATGTTATTTATTTATGAACACTATGTCATATTGATGCATTTAGTTGGATAAGTGAAACTACTTACATAAATCATTAGATGGATTAGGTATTGATGATTGAAATGTTCGATGTATGACCTAATGTATGACTTACTGGGTTATGATTTATCTAGTGCATGAATTATTAGAGTTGTTGTTGCTTCATGTATGGCTTAAGTGGATATGATTTATCTAATGAATGACTTAGTGAAATTACGATTTATCTAATGTAATATTTATTTCCAGTATGAACTACAGAATTGATACGTGGATACTAAACTTAATAAGATGATGTTTAAGATTACGTATCTATATCTATTTTGTTGTTATATATATGCATGGATGAGAACTAACCTGCAAAATTGGAAGAACTATATGATAACCAAGATCTACTCTTCCATTGGGAAGGTCGAGACATCCAGTGAGGAAAGGTATGATGTGCATTGTTCTATTACATTTGGTATCTACTTGATATGCACTCTTATGCCATGAGTAAAATGTAAATGACAGGTGGTAAGACAACTTGAATGGATTATTCGATGACAAGTCCAACCAGCACTGTAGTGTGGTCCATATTAGTGCGTTGACCCTAGTTGTGAGGAGGGGTGGAGGTATTTCCCACCGTGTAACCTCCAAACCTAGAATTGCAGGAGGGCAGTGGTGGGCACACTCCCCTAGACATGTGATGACGATTTCCAGTTGCCTGCTGGGGAAGTTAGGTCGATATAGTCGACACTTCCGCCATATTGGTTTTATCAGTGGTTAGATTGGTATAGTCGATGCCACTGTATATAGCAGCAAATGATGGATAGGGTGGGAACAAAAGTAGATCAGGAAGGATAGGAGGATATAGATCAGTTGGAGACTCTTGATGGGACGTGATTTCATTGTCTGACTTATCAAATTTTACTACTATAACTCTCTCTCTATTTTGATATGCCTTATTTCCAAACTACTTCGAACTCCTTGTATCTTTTACACTCTAACTTTGGGACGAAGTTTTTTGAAGGAGGAGTGTATGTAATGCCTACTTAATCTTATCATGAAAATTTTACTAGGGTTTAAATCACCTTAAAATATTGACTTATAATTATCAAGAAATATTGGTACATACCTACATTGGTGAAACAATAAATTTAGTACTGATATAAATTTTGTTATTATTCCCAATTTACCTCCCCAAATTTTTAAATTTTGTGAGGACATAGTCCTCTCCAATTAATTACCAATTTATATATTCATCTCTCATCCCCAAAATGTCCTCTCAGATTTACTTGGGAGAAGACATGGTCCTCTCCAATTAATTACCAATTTATATATTCACCTCTCATCTCCAAAATGTCCTCTCAGATTTACTTGGGAGAAGACATGGTCATATCCAATTAATTACCAATTTATATATTCATCTCTCATCTCCAAAATGTCCTCTCATATTTACTTGGGAGAAGACATGGTCCTCTCTGATTAATTACCAATTTATATATTCATCTCTCATCCCCAAAATATTTACTTGGGAGAAGACATGGTCCTCTCCAATTAATTACCCAATTTTACATTCATATCACATCCCCAAATATCCTCTCATGTTTAATTGGGAGAAGAGAAGTAAAATGTAAGGATGAGGGAGTAGTTATGACATTAATGAGAGGTGGTTGAGGTGGAGAGGAGAAGGAGGAGCATAAAACGGGAAGGATGATGGAAGGAGGGGGGATCCTTGGCTTGATTTTGGTATTGGTTTGGTTGTGGTTTTGGAGGATTTGTTTTGAAATTAAGGTGGGAAGAGAGAAGGGAGAGAAGGAGAGTATTGTTTATCTTGACATACTACATCTGGTTCGACTTGGGCTCGAAGGGCTAGGGAACCTATGGAGGTTTCCTAGGCTAGGAATTACTTCCTAGTTGACTGGGAGGTAAATCCAGTCGGTAGTCAAGAAGAGCATCCCAACCGGATAAGGAGCTCAGGGGCATCTCATCCAGGCTATCAGAACATATATTCCTGTATTTATAGATTACTCATGTAAGTGATTGAAATGAAATGCCTACTATTTAATTGTAGGAAATAAATTTTAATGGAAAAATATCATCAATTAAATGTTTAGTTAGAACTGAATTATTTCCCGTTTTATTGTATTTAAAATTAGAGAATTTAGTTCTGTTAGAGGACCCTAGGATGGAATCCTCACACAACATCCCTTGTAGATTGATGTAGTTTCAAGAGTCTAGAAGGTCCAACTTTCGAAACATCTATTCTTCTCTTCATCTAATTCACTATCTTCTTCTTTTTTATTGCACCTTTTCAAATTGCAACTTTTTTGCAGATTTATCATAATGGGTATATTGCATAGTTAAATATTGGTATTAAAATAGGACAAACTCTTTAGTAGCCATTTCCTCAACAAAATTTTGGGCTTCAACCATTCATGTCATCACCCATTCTAGAAATGCAGTGTTGTTTACTTCCATTTCCATGGGTCCTTTTGCATCTTGTGACCTTTTTTTACTTGAGATTTTAATTTTAAATGTTGAAACCACATGTGGATTTTCAAGGGAAGCATGAGGGGGTGGCTTTTCTCCATCATTGTCACTAGATTTTTTGTCATTGTAATGTCCTCTTATAGAAATGATTTTTTTCTCCTCTTTTCAATAGAGGAAATTCAATTAGTTTGTGGTGCTTGAGTGGCATGAGAGCTTGAGGGAATTTTCCCTCTTTTCTTTGTCCTTTCTTCGGTATTGGTACTTGCTTCTATCGTAACATTGCCAATGAAGGTAGGTTTTTTAGAAGTGCCAAATTGATTCTTTCCATTTTCTTCTGAGATGCCAAGTGGTAAAAAATTTTCATATCTAATGGATGCCAAGTGATAAGAAAAGGTGCCTTTTGGGTTAAAACCTTGGATAAATTTAAATTCAATTAAATTAAAGGGTTTTAATAATTCAATAAATTCTACAAAATGGGAAATATTTCTTACTATAACCCCTCCTATGACAAAAGGGAGTATAATAAATTATCTTCCTTTTTTAATCAAATATAATTGTCCAATAATGTTACTCTCTACGTACTTCAACAACAAAGTATCTATCAAGAACAAACTTAGGGAGTAGTAAGGGATTTCCTTAATATCCATATATACTAATGAGAGTATTATCCTCTCAATCCTCATATATCCCTTTCCCTATTAGAAACTTCAATGATTAATTGGAAATGATTTTGTGCTCATACCCTATTAGCACATGTTGAACTCATAGAGGAAATAATCCTAGACCCGATATAAACAAAATGGTGCTTTGTGCTTCCACAACATAGGAGACTAGAATTGATTTGGATCTGTATCTAAGTTCATGTTATTTTTGCAGGGTAATCGGTGGAATATGTTGCATGAGACTTAGTCATCACTAGGTAGGCCATTATATAGAATTTTTGGGGTTTTTGGAAGTTGATTAGGTGATACGAAATATTGTTGGAAATGACTTCGCCCCAATCAAACATGGTGTATCTTTTAAAAGAAAAATACAAAACATACAATACTAACCTTAGTAACCATTGAACTCAACTCACACCCCATAACTCAAGAAAATAACCAAGAAATATATTTATATGGCTTAGAAAAAATAGATATGTATATGGGAGAAATACTCGACGGGGTGGGTGTAGAGGGAAATACAAACTCTTGAAGAATATTCATTTTTCCACCCTGTAAATGTAGGAAAGAATTAACTTAGGTGAGTCTAAGCTTCTTATTAGGCTTAGTAGCTTTAGAATTCTCTTAAAAATATTTGGAATAAGAAGCACTGGATTTTTCTCTGAATTGAGCTTGATAACTCTAGTCTTTGAGTCAAATCATTTTTCACACTAGTGAATTATCTCTTTTAAGCCAGAGACTTTTGGGATGCATGGAACATTCAACAACCCTGTGTTCCAAATTCTATTTGTTTGTCTTTCTTTTAAAGCCAACTTTAAGTACCATTGGTATGCAATAGACCAATGGAAATGTTTCCCTTATCTAGTTAATGAGTTGGTTGTTTCTCCACAAATTGACTCCTTCCTTATTTTATTCACCATATTTCTCATTTGTTTAATGTATTTGGAGATACTTGATGGATCAATTATGCCTTAGTGGGAATCTTAGCTATTAAATCCTCGAGTTATGGTAGTATTTAATAGGATATCACCTTTTCACGTACCACCTTCATCGAGATATGTGAGAGTGATTATGAAATTTAATAACTTATTACTAGTCTTAAAGAGATGGTACAAGAAAAAATCCATGTAACTCAATGTCAAGGTGACCAGTTAAGTCATATCCATAGTGCAAGGGTAGGCCATGACACAAAGCTAATTCACATAACATGATATTAAGGTGCAGGTGGATATGATTTATGTAATATAATATCAAGCACCCTTTTACATCTCAAGGATTAGAATTCCTTAAATGAGATTTAAATTAGCCTCTAAAGGATCAAATGATTGATTTTCACTATGGAACAAAAGTAGAAAGGTAAGTTTATGGCATGTTGTGCAAAAACATGAAAGTGTAGAAAATTGTTTGTGCAAAGGATTTAATTTGTGGGAATAATGGATATGTGAAAGGAAAATATGTGTTGAATAATGGTTGATGAATCATTTCACACACAAAGAAAAATAACTACGTATAAAAAATACAAAAAACTATAGTGCAGGTGTGGAATTGCGCGAAGTGCAGAGAGGTGAAGTACCTTTGCACATTTCACTTGAAAAATGACTAAGTCAAGAAAAATTGGGGATGAGAAAAATAGAGTGGGAGTGAAAAAATAAATCAATGAAGGGGAAATAGAAACAACTTCCATGTCATTCCTCTATGTTGAATAATCAACATAATCAATATCATAGTTAAAAATCATCATCTTCAATAGGGTCCTGGAAGTTGCATATGAACTCCACTTGCAACTTTAGGAAAGATATAATAGAACCTAAAGGAATCTATAAAATACATACAAAGGTAACCAAGAGGGTAATAAATGTAATTTGTCCACAATAATGGTATAGGTTCATTATATAATTAAAATGAAAAAATATATTAATAGGGGGTAATTGGCATAAGACCCCTAGGAATATTCATGAGAAAGTATAAATATATGTGAGTATCATTATATTGGATGTGTGTTGTATTGTATTATCTTGTAGTAAGCATGGCTCAGGGAGTGATTCCTTCCATAAGAAGTATGTGACGGTGTTACCCTACCTTAAGGATCATTCTCTCTATATTAATATTGTGTTGTTCATGGTGAATATCTTGATATCTTTGATATTCAAGAATTTATTGAAGTTTTATGGTAGATTATCTCTTATATATTTGAAGTTTTACTACAAATGGTATTAGTACTCTTTCTTGGGCATGAAGCGGGATAATTTTGGGGCACAAAGTTGGAGGTTTTTTTGTTCTCTATTGATTTTTTACATAGGACATAGAGCACATAATGATTTAGGTTGATTTTTGGAATTTTCTATATAGAATTTAATAAACCAATGTAAGATCTAAATTATTCTTGAAAAAATTCTCAATTAAAAAAAATAAAAATCCAAAATGGAGTTTAAGAAGTCAAGATATTATTGATTGAAAAAACAATAATTTTTTTAGGGTTTTCAATGATGGTTGGGAATTTTGTACATTGGATATATTTTGATATGGTGCACATATTTTTGTCAAACTAGTACCTATATATCCAAAAAAGTCATTAAATTTCATAATTAGGGTCATAAGTGCCAATCGAATAAATATAACGAAAGTTATGATTATTTTTACATATTTTGATTAAAACACAACTACATAAAGGAGCTCCATTGAAAAGTAAATGATTTTACTTCATTCCCTAGTTCTATTTTTGGGTTTTCATAAGCAAGATGCAATTGATAAGGAAAGATGATGGACCTAGTATTTAATAATACATTAAAAAATATAAAAGCATCATGGGGAAAGGAATTACAATTATTTGTATGTATAAATTAAATGATGATGTAGATATATGGTGAAATTTTCTTAAGCCTAACAAGATGATAATACTTTTCCATGATGACTGTTAAAATGTATTTTTGGATAAGTGGATCTCATTTTTTGTTATGTAACCAGCTCAAGAAAAGATAGAAAAGAGAGATCAACGCCTTAGAATTCAGCCTCTTCGAGGGGGCAACCTCCTTTACATTACTTAAATGAACAATTCTTGGACCATTCAAATGGCAAAACCTCCTTTCTATATATAGGAGTCTAAGGAGTCACAATATAACCCATCCGACCTAACAATAATAATAGAAAGCCACAAAAATAACAATAGAGGGATTCTATGGGGCACAGTAATAACAATATGAGGATAATAGGGGCACAACGATATTAATAAGGGGTACAATTACAATATTAATGGGGTAATTACTAGTATTACAGGGACCCAACAAAATACTTCACAATGCAATGTTTGATTCTGGTGCCTCTCATAACTTAATGCCTAAATCTGTAATGGAGAAGTTGAACCTAGATATTACCAGGGCATACAAAGACGTGTTCTCTTTTGATTCAATCTAGGTCAGATGTCTAGGATTGATCAAAGATTTGTGTGTATCATTAGTTCAATACCCTGCCAAGACAATTTTAATGGATGTAGTGGTAGCTGATATTCCACCAAAATATGGCATGTTGTTGTCTAGATCTTGGGGCGCAAAGCTCCAAGGATCTTTACAGTTGGACATGTCATATGCTACCATTTCAGTATTTGGTAAACCAAAGAGGTTGTGCCGAGAAACTTTAATGAAATACGTGGTCAGCAGCCAGGCGAAACCCCAAAATTTTCCCATCTATTCCATGCATTATGATATGGACTCCTTCATCCTATACAATGCTGAAATTTACCCCCCAACTAATGTCAAGGCTTTGGCTTTAGAGCAGAAAAAATTCATAAATGAAAAAGATAGTGTTCAAATTCAAGAAATTTCTGTGAATAATGGTATATCAGACACATGGGAAACCACATGAAACTAAAAATCCAAATCTCCCTAGTAAGAAAATTTCTAAGACTCATGATAATGGCTATAATCAAGAAATCATATGGTATTTGGAATTTGATGGATCAGTCAATAAACTAGGAGCAGGAGCAGGGATTTGGATACATAATATGGAAAATAATCATGCTGAAGGACATGCATACAGGTTGAATTTTAGATGCACTAATAAGATGGTTGAATATGAAGCCCTCTTGCTAGGACTCAAATTGATCAAAAGCTCAGGGGCAGTTAGGGTATCAATTTTGGGAGACTCTGATTTAGTTATTCAACAAATGAAAGGAAACTTCCTCACAAATGATCTCAGATTAAGATCTTATAGAGGGGCAACAATTGAAATACTCAATACCTTTCTAGAAACACAGCTTGCCAAAATTCCAAGGAAACACAATTTGCATGCTCATAGTTTAGCAACATTTGCCAGCACTTGTAAACTGCCATTTGAGCCTAATAATCATTTTACAGCTGAGATTAAACACATGCCAACTGTACCTGACAATGTAAAAAACTGGTAAACGTTTGACAATGACACTTAGATTAACAATTTCTTGACCCTAAAAGAAGAATTTTCTAGCACTAATATAAACATGGGCACTGTTTGTGAAGTTGATCAAATAGACAAAATTGAAACACACATTTGAGCTGAAACAACAACTCATATACTACATCTAACAAAATTTACCAGCGAAGAGTTGCAAGAGCTTAAAGAAATAGACTTTGATGAAACTGTTGGAGGAGAATCTGAAGTTATTGATTTAAAGGACAATTAGCTACCCACAGGATTAACTCCTCTGGAAGACATTTTTGATTCTAATGATATTTCAAGGAAGCCCAAAATGCAGCCTCTAAATGCAAAGCTTGAGGACTGTAACATAGGAACTGAACAAAATCCTAAAATGATAAAATTGTCCAAAACTTTGCCTCCTGACCAAAAGCTTAAATATGTTGAACTGTTCAAAGAATTCGAGGACGTTTTTGTATGGAACTATGAAGGTCTCAAATCTTATGATACTTTTGTGATTCAACATACAATACCCCTGAAAGAAAATCAAAAACCTTTTAAGCAAAGACTCAGAAGGGTCAACCCTGTACTCCTCCCTCTAATTGAAAAAGAAGTCAAAAGAATGTATGAAGACGGGATAATTGCACCCATTAGATTTTCAGAATGGGTCTCTAATTTAGTGCCCACTAGGAAGAAAACAGGGGAAATCAGACTGTGTGTTGATTTGAGGAATCTGAATAAAGTCTCTTTAAAATACCACTACTCCTTACCTATGATGGACCACATTTTACAAAGGGTAGTAGGTGCCTCTAGAATTTCACTTTTGAATGCGTTTTCAGGCTTCAACCAGATTCTAGTTCACCCTGATGATCCGGAAAAAACTGCTTTTACAACTCCATGGGGAACTGTCAAATATGTGAAAATGCCATTCAGATTGATGAATGCAGGGGCAACCTTCCAACGTGCGATGGATATAGATTTCGCGAAAGAAATTCATGATTTCCTCCTGGTCATATACCTAGATTATCTCACTGTGTTTTCCAAATTAGATCAGCAACACCTAGATCATCTGAGACAAGTGTTTTTAATCTGCATAAAATATGGTATATCACTAAATCCAAAGAAGTCATTATTTGGCCTAAAAGAGGGCAAAATGTTAGGTCACATAATCTCAAAAGATGGCATTAAAATTGACCCTGATCGAATAGGAGCCATTTTACAAATACCACATCCCAGAAATGTCAAAGAACTCCAAGCTTTCTTAGGGAAAATTAAGTTTTTAAGAAGATTCATACCCAACTTGGCTGAATTAATTAGATTGTTGAATAATATGCTTAAAAAAGATTCCAAGGACAAAGGGACATTAGAACCCAAACAAGCATTTGAAGAAATCAAGATAGCTTTAACCAAAACGCTAGTCCTTACAAGCCCAAAATTTGATAGACTTCATAATATTTTCATTTGCATCAAAACACACTGTTGCCGCTGTTTTGCTATAGAAAGATGATCAAGGATGTGAAAAACCCGTAGCCTTCTTTAGCAAAGCACTGAGGGATGCACCTCTAAAATACTCAATCATGGAAAAACAAGCTTATGCACTTGTGAAAGCCATCAAAGATTTCAGGGTCTACATACTATACTTTCATTTAATAGCTTATGTGCCAAGCACTTGTGTCAAAGATATCCTAACCCAAGAGGGGATTGAAGTCAAAAGAGGTAAATGGATTGCTACTATATTAGAGTATGATATTGAAATAAAACCTACAAAGCTTATAAAAGGACAGGGATTGGCTAAACTCATGACTAAAACCAATTGCCAAGCCCTAGATATTAATGAACTGGATAATGAACAGGAGATGACGGCTCCACAATTCAGCTAGGCCTTCCTAGAATCACCTTGGTATGCTGATATATGTTATGTATTATTAAACCTACAGGCTCCTCTAAGGTTATCCAAAACAAATAAAAGGTTTATAAAAATGAAAGCTTTAAAGTTTTGTATTTTAGATGGTGCTCTCTTTTGCAAAAATCATGAAGGTGTTTTATTAAATTGCCTGATAAAAGATGAAACTGACAAGGTACACAAAGAACTTCATGCAGGGGATTGTGGTGGACATTTGTACTGAAAATCAACTGCTGATAAAATCCTAAGCGCTGGATTTTATTGGCCCACCCTGTTTGCTGATGTAAAGAAATTTGTAACTTCTTGCCATAAATGTCAAATCTTTGAAGGCAAGAGGAAACTTTTGCCTCTACCCCTTAAACCAATTTCCACTGAAAGACCATTTCAACAATGGGGTTTATAATTCATTGGGGAAATTCATCCTCCCTCATCCGGCTAACATAAATGGATCCTGACTGCCATAGACTATTTCACCAAGTGGATAGAGGCCATCCCTTGTAGACAAGCCAATGATTCAGTGATCATGCAATTCTTAGAAACCAACATCCTGTCCAGATTTGGCTGTCCTGAAAAGATTATAACTGACAATGCTGCTGCTTTCAAATCCAAGAGAATGATCAATTTCTATCACAAGTACCACATTACCTTAGGCCACTCCACAACCTATTACCTTCAAGGTAATGGTCTCGCTGAGTCATCCAATAAAAGCCTGATCAATATCATTAAGAAAGTATTGGAAGAAAACAAGAAAAATTGGCATAAGAAGCTTATTAATGCACTATGGGTAGACAGATTGACTACAAAGAGATCCATTGGAACAAGCCCCTATGAATTGGTTTATGGATTGGAGGCTGTATTCCCTTCATCTTTGGGAGTCCCTGTGATGAAGTTGCTACAAGAAGTGTAGGCAGAACCCAATGACATTCAGAGAAGAATAAATCAGACTATTCATTTACAACAGACCAGAGAAGAGGTATATCGGAGATCTCAAGTGCTACAAGAAAAGCTCAAGAAGATATTTGATAAGAGGACTAAGGCAGAGGATTTCTATATTGGAGACAAGGTTTTGAAATGGGACTCCAGGAGAGAAGATAAAGGAAAACATGGGAAGTTTGACTTCCTATGGAGGGGACCTTTTATCATCCAGGTTATACAAGGAAACAATACTTACTTTTTAAAGAGCCTGGATGGTATAGAAGCAGAAGATGGACCAGCTAATGGTCGGATGCTGAAACATTATTTTAATCCAGTTTGTTGATATATAAGGACTTTAACTTGTACATAAGGATGTTTAGTTTCTGCAGTTTATTACAACAATAAGAATGGGAAGGAATGTGTAGAAAATTTTTGAGGAGCAGTCAATGAACTTTACCACCTTTTTTGTGTTACCTTTTTTTTAGTTTACCATAAATTGTAGAAGACTTGGGAGCTGAAAATATGAGAACAAACATTCAGATAAACTATCCAAAACAGAGGTGTAATTGTTTGGATCAGTTCATGAGAGATGTGTATATTTTACATGGTCCTCTGTACAGTTTGTTCACTTACAGTAAAGGAAAATTCCAGAATGCAGGAAAAATTGTACATAAGGCCATCTGACCCGCTGTTTTTGACTTTTCACCAGGAAAAGCCACCCCAAGTGGAGCCAGTGTTATGCTCCTATACCAATAGGTGTCATATTTCATGATTGACTGGTTAAAATCCCTAATATGTTCATCCTTTCCCTGCTACAAAGGTTTTCCATATTTTGAAAAGATCAAAAAATTAAAATAATGAAAAGAAGGCATACCCTAAAAGAAAGATCAAAGGGTAAAAAGAATGAAATGGTCAAAAGAAAAATGAAAGAAATGAACCCCAAATAAAAAATACCAAGAAAGTGTGTAAGTCCAAATGCCACTACTATTTCATGTTCTGTAAATGAAAGTTTCATGTGTAGTTTGTTGAACTTTATGCTGCAATTGATGAATAGCCAAACAGCTTAATCTTGTCTAGTTCATGTTTTAATTTCTTGTTTTAGAGATAGAGAATAAAATCTGTCCAAAATGTTTAATCTTGTAAGACAAATAGTTAGGTAGAGAAGCAAAGGGCTCAACAGTTAAAGTTGAGCCTTTGGATGTTATAAGGATAGATTGAGATAGGCTTGGCATATAAAGAAAATGAAAGAAGATTGTTGAGGGTTTGCCAGTTCAAATGCACCCAAAGAAAAAGAAAGAAAAAGGGTTAGGTATAATAGGTTGGGTAGGCAGTTTGGTGTTGCAGAAGCATGTATATGGTTAATTTTGTCCCTTAAAAATTTTCATCTTATGGATATCATAAGTACCATGGCAATTGTTTGGTTACAAATCAAGTGAGGCATGTCTAACTTCCCTTCACACTTCTCCCAAAATCACTTACTAACCTCCTCCCAAGGATATTGAGATCTGTTCAATACTCTCAAATCTCTCCACCTCATTTCATGAAAAGCCCTGAGTAAAATAACATTCTTGCTTTAGGCAAAGAAGCCACATTTCTTGTGTAAAATTCCTTTCGCTCCCTTAGCCTAAGTTGTTGAACTTTATAACTTAGCGCTTTTTTTTTCATAAATTCATATTAACCATTAACATGATAAGTATTAAATCCCTTATAAATTCCCCTTCCCTCGTATTAATATATCTATACAATAAAACCCCCAATATGTAATAATCCTGCCCTCGGTTGATTACAACCATATTTCTGTTTAAACAGGGATTATAGGTTCATCAAGAACGATATAATAACCATTCCCTGCACATTATTTTGAAATTGATTAACAAATCACGCCGCCACCAATCATATCAAGCCCAAACATCATTAAAACATTGATTTTATAGGTGGGCCCTCGCACCGTAACCCTCTGGCATCTCCATTGAGCGCCAACCGTTGGATCTGGGCTCGCGCATCCAATGACCCATGATCATATTGCGAGGCCCTCCACCGCCGATGTTTACCGCCGGGGAGTTGGCGGTATTGCCGCTGTACCGGGAACACACGACGCCTTCCCACTATGCTCGCGGCCCCTCTGCCCAAAACCATTTCAGCTCATAAGCAATGTGGGCCGATACTGCTTTCTGCCTTCCTGTTAACCCCGCTGGATGACATCATCACCACGTCACCTCCACATCAGTCTCCCATACCCCTGCGTTACGACAAAACGTCACATCCTGATGACATCATCAAACTGAAAAGTGCCAAAAAGCCCCACGAAGCCAATTTTTGTTAAAAACTTGTGAAAATGTTATTTTCGCCCATTTTCATTTGTTTTTTCCATGAAACTATTGCATGCAAACTACTTCCAAGCAACTGCAGAAGCGTCCAGTTCACCACCCAACCAAGCAAAGTCCAGCATCCTGCTGTGAAACTCGTCGATCAACCTGCAAATTACACTGGTTCACCTCCAAAATATAGGTATTTACCCCATCCCACCTCCCGAACCTGTATTTTCAGTTTTCCTCTATAAATTATACCTATAAGAGCCAAATTCAAGCTGAAGCAGTCAATAATTATCATACCAAGACATCTAGAATTTCTCTTTTGCCCATTTTCTCCACATAAGCCGACCCCCTGTTTGAAAACACAAGAACCAAACATGGAAGCTCCGATGGCCTTGAACATTGCTCCCTTCAATGCACCACATAAAGACCTGGAGTGGTTACCCTTGGTTGACAGAAATTTTCAAATTAAAGACTTAACTAGTGACAAAAACCACCTCCAGGCATTTTGCGAAATTAGGAACAGTCACCAAAGTAACTCTGATCTCTATGGAATATGGGAATCCAATCTGCCCATGTATTACCTCCCCTCAGTCATTGTTTTCCTAGATATTATCCACCAACGCTGTGCCAATTATGAACCTACCCAGAGAGTAGTTATGACTCCATCTAGAACTGTCCTCTTTTATATAACTCTTGAGTCCATCAATGAGATGTTACACTTCAAACCCACTCAGCCTCTGGTTCTTCTTTCTTGAGCAAGGCTCTAAACTGCCCAATTCAGAGATAACCCGTATTGCTCAAACGTTTATGAGACTAGATTTCCAGCCCAAAGTCCCACCTCTCTATGTGCATGTCTGGTTCAATGAAGCTGGAAGATTCATTATTGATATGATATCCTACGTCTTGGGATTTAAGACAAGTGAATATGTTGATGAGACCACCTTATTTTTGTTGTCCATGTTTACTTCAGGACAGCCCCCTGCTGTGAAATATGACTATGCTACTTTCATTGCCAACAAGATCCATGACCAATTCATGAGTCTAGACAGAGAAGGAGTCTTCAAGTACACATCTTATATATATAATTTGTTTCTGTATTATCAACCAGACAGTTTTAAGTTTCCCATCAGAAAATTGGATTCTAACAGAGAGAGGAGGTCTGTGATCTTTTGTACCTCAGTCTTCCATAATGTTCGTGACTCCCCTTATACCCACTGTGAATTCATTGACTTGTTTATACATCCGGTCTCCTTTCTACTGATGAGAGCTCCTCCTCCTAGATTCTCTGGTGATATGAAGAAGATTTTACAGCTTTTCAGACAGTACAAAATAGGTGATTGGTATCTTTACCAAAATCACACAGAAATCAGATTTTATGGATGTGAGCTATGTCCTTTCAAATTGCCCAAATATGTATCCATGAGGCTATTTTCATTAGAATATTTCAGGCAGCTTATCAGTGCAGATTTGACCCATTTTTACAGTGCAAATAAAAAGGCCCAGCTAAGAATAAAAAACCAGTTAAGCCCCTTTATCGTCAATAAGAGGGAAGCATGGGAAGAGGTTGAAAATATTTTAGGGCAACAACTTAAATTGAAACAAAGTTTTTATTGGGCACCATATGACCCAAACAGTTTCATAAGTGACAGAAAAGTAAGAAACATGCTGTCAGTGTAGATTCATCATAGCATTCCTGAAATTGTATAGTTTTCTAATCAACAAGAATGGGTAGAGGGTACATTATTTGAAGAAATTAGTGAGAACGAGAAGATGGAAAAATCTATGAAAGATTTTGAAAAAATGCTTTACTTGGACTCTTTTGGACAGGTATCTTTCAAGCTGCCTCAACAAATAGGATTTAGCACCTCTGCTGCTGGAACTTCTCAGCAGCCTACACAAGAAAGCACTACACCAGCTACAGGGACATCAAAGGGAAAGGAAGTGATAGACACAGAACAACCTGAAATGACAGAACAACGAGGGAAAATTCCTCCAACCCAAACCAAGGCACTAGAAATTCTTGCACTATAGACTCCTCTAAATGAGGAAAAGGGCAAGAAAAGAGATAGAGAAGAGGCCACACCCATCAGTGGACCTGCATAACAGCCAGGTGCAAAAAGGTAAAGACCTAATCCTCTGTCTGAAGAGGAAATCATTGAAGAAACAATAGAAAGTCTAAGAGGTGAGAGGGAAACTAGCGCACAGACAACACCGGTGATAGAAACTTCCACTAGCTCTCACAGGCAGTACCACGAAGCAAGCAAGGTTCTGATATCCAAAAAACATTCACGGAGATAAAGGCCCAGAATGACCCACTGAGGCTGCAAATTTATAATCAGTTTCTCAAGATGGCCCCCACCAACCAACAAAGGTTAATGTCTGCATATGACATTAAAGAAGGTAAAATGATCTTGAGCCACTTCAAGCCTAAAATGCGACAACCACAATCAGTAGCTGACTACATCATAACAAATCTGGAGGTCCTTGCCAAAGACTCCTATGAACTAGATTGAGCTGCATAAACAAACTGTAGAGATGGTCTACTTCACACTGGCAGATAAGGCGATGATGGCTCACAAATTGTAGAACTCATTGAACAACACCTCCCCTCAATTAGACTTAGAGAAAGCTTCTTCTCTAGCTAAGGACAACATGATCAAATCCTTGGAAGATATTATTATTGAACTGAGACATGATCCCAAAGATGCCAATGACATAAAGGCATTGATGAAGAAGAAGGAAGAGGACATTGCTGCCGTCAGGAAACTGCATCCACAAATCATAGAAGCTATACAATAGAATTCAGAGGAGGACATGATCAACCTGCTCATGAGGTTGAATGAGAGATTGAGTGAGACAGAGCAGGCATTGGAGAAAGCACTACAAGAGAAGCAGGGAGAGTCGACCTCCCAGCCACCTGAAGTAGCTCCAACAGTCACAATGCCCCTCCTACAGTTATAACAACAGTGCTTGCCACTGTCCCGGAATCAGCAACAGAAATCACCACAGGTACCTCAGCGACAACAACAGCACCAGGCAGCAGTACAACCTTGACTATATAGCAATTAAAAAAAGCCATGGAGGAGTTGAAACTCCAAGTATCAGAGTTGAAGCAAGTCAA
This sequence comes from Pinus taeda, assembly GCA_000404065.3. Taxonomy (NCBI): domain Eukaryota; kingdom Viridiplantae; phylum Streptophyta; class Pinopsida; order Pinales; family Pinaceae; genus Pinus; species Pinus taeda. The sequence goes on along the minus strand of APFE030705630.1, from coordinate 6,561 downwards.
AGAAAAATTGGCAAAGGTTGAACAAAGCTATGATAAATCCAAGATAAATGCGGCAGAGAAAACAAGGGAGATCAAAGCATTGGAGAACAAGGTAAGAGCCTTAGAGAATGATCTCTCTCTGGATAAGCCTCTGGCAGAAATCAGAGAAATTTTGTGGACCAACATCACTCAACCCCTTAGTGATGAGTGAAGATCTATCCAAACCATTTATGAACAGATTGATTTGATAAGAGTGGCCCAAGTGGAAATTCAGAAAATAAGAGCCTTATTGGGACAGATGCCTAAGCAAGCTAACAGGCTAATACATTTTTTGAACACCAAAACTAGTGAAGAACTGGAAGCACTGAATATTAGAGATAGAACAGGCACCATTCTGGACATTAAGAGAGTTCTAACATGAGAACTCTAATGCAAAATTTGGACAGAAGATGCCAGGACATGCAGGTAGAGATTGATTCTTTCACAGAAATATTTACAGTCCTGCATCAAAAAGGTTTGCCAAGTCCTTTGGGAAATAATGTTCGTCTGATGAAGCACAAGGACTATGTACACAAATTAAATACATATGTTTCTAATTAAGATAATGCATCTTCAAGCACTTCAGGAGAGAAGGCACTCCCATCTGGCCATTCCCTTTATGACAACCTAGAAAATCTATTCTACATAGTGTAATAGCACAAGTAAAACTAAAATTAATGTCACAAGGAAAAAAATTCTTTCAATGAAATTATACCTGTACTTTCCGGCTTCGAAGTGACCACAAGATTTGGGGACGACTCTCCTCCCAACCGTAGGCTCAATTGTGCAGGATTCTGCTACAACTGGCCACCCCCGAGCCCTCAATGAATGACTACTGCCAGTATTCCTAAGTCTTAGTATGCTCCCAAGGTAATGAAGATAGAACCTCAGAATGATCGAACCCCTCCCATCCTCCTCATCATTCATTAAATATAAGAAAAACATTGGAAGGGAAACCACATGCACACCCTCCATGTGTCTGCATGCTACTTTTTCTTTATTTTCCTTTGATTTTTTTGATAATTTCCTTTTTATTAGAGCTTTAATATGGTTATTACTATTTTTTATTTTTATTACTTATTTCTTTTAATATCATTTTTATTTATTTATTTTTATTATGATTTATTTATTTATATTCATTATTTTTATTATTACTTATTATTTTTAATTAATTATTATTAATTATTTAATTATTATCCTAAGTGGTTTTATTTATTTTAATTCATTATTTTTGTATTAAATTAATTATTATTTTTGTTAATTCATTTTTATTAGTTCTATTATTATTATTGATTATTAAGGGAGGGATTTACTACTCTCCCACTTTAAGGAACTTCGTCCCGAAGTTAAGTTTATTTATTATTTATTATTATTTTTATTTCTTCATGTTGCCAATACCCTCTGCTGAACTAATATAACCAGCAGGCATCGAAAGTTCCCAACACCCCGGGAAATCTCAAGGAATCTATGTCCTTTTTCCCACTTTCGGCACCAGGCTAAGCCTGACCCGGTCTGTATCCTAGTCTAAGGCTGGCCCCAAGGCTCGCGCTTGACTCAGACCTCATCTGCCCCAAGGCAGGCATCTGGTCCGGTACTCAATGACCACGGGCATCTCGCAGGCTGGCCCACTCCCTCCACAACTACTAAGGCGCACAGCCACAGGCATCGAAGTCCTTTACATCCCTTCCAGACTTCGGCATCCCAATCCAATAACAGGCACCTAGCCTGGAACATTAGGCACCAAGCTTGGAACATCAGGCACCAAGCTTGGAATCATCAGGCACCAAGCCTGGAACCTCAGGTACTTGGCCTTCTCAAGATGGTCCCATAGCTCTTCAAGAGCTATCCATCAAGAGCTATACACAAGACAAAGGAACCACTGGCATATGTATTGTTGATTGAGTTTTGTCCCCAGCCCATATGGTGTTACTTATTCTCCCTCGTGCGTATGGGCTCGCACGAGATCATCAAATAAACTGGCCCTCTCGGCCTATTTGTGGAGTCCTGTGAATCATCACATGTCAACATGCATCCAAGGCATTAACCATACCATCATAGTATGATAGAAATAATCCACATGCCAACTCTTGCAAGGAACTGCATGCTCACGCATGTCATAGATTTGTACGGAACTATTGCATGCGTCAGTTATACCATCACATTATTATATCCAGACATATCACGAGTTAACATAAATGAACCACATGTCAATAATCCTCATATTATAACATCATAATTACTATGGCACGTTATATATCACATCCATCATGAGTATTGAATGTTAAATACTTATCAGCAGGTAGTAAATGAAAATGTCAATATACCTTGACATAATGTCATAATTCTTATGCATATCACTATTATCGTATAGATACCTTATCACTATAAGAACCATATGTACATCATTACCTTCCTACCATGATATCATGAAACATCGTCAGTATGTTTTCATCAAGGTGTCAATCACTTTTCAATAATCATTTCGACATCTAAGAACATCGTTAAATTTCATAATTATCATCTTGAGTCTTAATCCCTCGTCATATATTCTTCCTTCCCAAAGGAAATTTTGG
>APFE030705624.1:3299-23231 GCA_000404065.3 Pinus taeda | reverse complement strand
AGGCATTGGGCCAAAGGAGGGGAGGTTGAAAGCTGAACATTCCAAAGGGTAGATGCTGCTGGAATTAGGACTTCCTTGTAGAAGCTTGTGAGGAGAGATTACCATCCTTTCTTGTTTCATTTGGAAGTGGTGAGCTTGTCAAAGTAGAGGAAAACTCTTGCTGGACCCTAGGAGGAACTTGCACAACACCAAGGCTCAGGTTGTAATGGTTTCTTTTTTTGTTTCCTTAATACAAATAAGTCCATTCTTCTCAATGATTTGTTGTTAATGAATTGTTTCATATACTCCTTGGTCTATATGTTGAATATGCTTTGTTTTATGGAATATTCAGGTGTTATGTAATCGTTTGATTGTTAGTGTACGCAGGTTTCAAAGTGAAGGAGGAGCTCATCCGGATCAACGAGGCTGGACTGCTACAACAAGCGTTGGACTTGAGGTAGGATCGAAAAACACTTGGTTTCTCATAGAATAATGTATGTTTAGAGAAGGATTGCTCTTAATTGTCTTGTTTGTCACTAGAGAGTCTTAGACTCCTAGGGAGGTTATTTTTGTCACCAAAAATAACTCTTTTTGCATGACACATAATCCTCCATTTCTCTTAACCTACGAGATCTATAATAGAAATCTACACAACTGTTTGATTGACTCAGGGGCTTCCTCTAATATAATGCTAGCTTCAGTTTGTTCCAAACTAAACATTGAACCCCAAAAGTCTACAATTCATATTGTCCAGTTGGATAGAACTAAGGTCTAGGTTTTAAGAGAGATCAACTTGGTTACTATCAGGTTATCAGCTGATCCAAGAGTGGTTCAGAGAATTGATATTTTAATCGTTGATATACCTGAATTCTATGGTTTGATTTTGAGTAGAGACTGGTCTGAGAAACTCCATGGTTATATTTCCACCGATTGGTTTCATATGTGGCTGCCTTATAAAGGAAATCCAAATCAAATGATCGAGAGAAACACATGACCCATACTATTATTGAATTCAAACAAGAAAATCAACCAATAGAATTCAATAACAATATTTTGGGGAATTACTCATTTGAATCATTCTTTGGCAATTTCACCGCTCAACCATCACCTTTCTCAGTCAAAAATTTCACATCTCAAATCGAAATTTTTTCACAAACAGATACATCAAGATGTGTTAATATTTCTAAGGAAACTGTAAATAAAATTGTAGATAAATCTTCGTTTTGGTCATTATACTTTGATGGGTCTAAATCTAGTGAAGGTGCAGGAGTAGGATGTATTTTAGTTAGTCCTGAAGGAGAAAAGACCATGTTATCATGCATATTGGAATTTAAATGCACAAACAATACAGCTGAATATGAGGCCTTAATTCAAGGACTCTACAAGGCAATTGGTCTTAAAGTCAATATTTGAAAGTGTTTTGTGATTCAGAAATTGTTATAAAACAAGTCAGAAATATTACTGATTGCCTTTCTAGTCACCTTAAACACTACCAGTCTTTGGTACAGGACCTTATATCTCAATTTTTAGCATTCAATATTTCTTCCATCCCTAGGTCCCAGAATGAAATAGCAGATTTACTTGCTAATGTTGCCTCCAAGCTCCTTCCATCTAAAGACTACAACCCAGATAGATTCTCAGTAGAGTTAATTTTTAGACCATCAATTCCTGATAATGTCAGTAATTGGCAAGTGTTCAATCAGGATGAAGATATTTTAAATTTCTTAGCTTCTGAAAATTCCTATGATGATCAAATTATTGATGAAAGTGACCATGACCTTCAAATGAAGGAAAAGCTTGAAGAAAACTCAACACCTAAACTAGTGGTTAAGCTTGAAGATCTTTATGACATCAACGACAGGTTTAAACAAGTTACTAACTCAAATCTGCAAAGTTCTACTTTGAGATTTGAATGGATAAACCTTGGTACTGAGGATAATCCTCAAACATCAATTTGGGATTAGGACTTTCTTCAGAAGAAAGAATTTCATTCATTAGATTATTGCATAAGTATAAAATGTCTTCGCTTGGAAATACGATGATTTGAAAACATACGATACATCCATCATTCAGCATACTATTCCAATGCTTTCTGAACAAAAACCAGTGCAACATAAGTTAAGGAATATTCATCCTAATTTAGAGAGTCAAACAAAGGCTGAACTAAGCAAAATCTTGAAGGTTAAGATAATATTTCCTATTAGACATTCAAACTGGGTGTCCAATATGGTGTTAGTAGGGAATAAAAATGGCGACATTAGGATTTGTATCAATTTCAGAAATCTTAAAAAAGCAAGCTAAAAGGATAACTTCCCTTTACATACCATGGAGCAAACACTCCATTTAGTAGTTGGTTCTGAGTTAATGTCCTTCTTAAATGGTTTTTTAGGGTATAATCAAATATTGGTCCACCCTGATGACATACTTAAGACTACCTTTAGAACCAAGTGGGAGCTTATGCCTACCAAAAAATGCCTTTTGGATTAATCAATGCTGGAGCTACATTCCAAAGAGCGATGGAAATAACATTCAAAGGATTGATCAATAAATCAGTAGTTGTCTATTTAGATGATATTATTGTATTTTCGAAGAAAAGATCAAATCATTTACACGATCTGAAAAAAATCTTTCAACGCTACAGAAGGTATGGTACCTCACTCAATCTAAAGAAGTCCCTTTTTGCTCTTAATCAAGGTAAGCTCTTGGGATTCATTGTTTCAAAAGATGGTGTTTTCACTCAGGTTGTTCCCTAAGAAAGTTGTAAGAAAGGGAATACGGTCGAGGTAACCACAGACCAATCTTTTAGACACAGATTCTAGCCAATCTGCATCCAGAGAGGGCTCTCTATTTATGATTTAACTTTGTTTTGAACGATGTTAGGCTAGTTATGATGTTTAGGGGTTTTGTTTGATTGTTGGATGGTGAGATTCCGTAAAACAGAGGTATAAATCTGAGAAGTTCAGTCCATTGGGCTAATGGAGTCTATGAAGATGGATTGTTGGATATGGTTTCATAATAGAGGATGGAACTACAGAGCAAGGTAATCAAACATGAAATGATTTTAAAGGTTGGAATCAGATGGAATGGACTCTAATGGATGAAGGGAAATTAAGCATCCTTCATCATATAGACAAAGGGAAAGTGAATGATTATTACTGAGAAGCAGTTAAGAATTACTTAGCAAATAATCAAAATGATAGAATCAAGGGAAACATGAGCAATTAAGAATTCACTGTTTATACTTAATTCTGAAGAAAACACAGAGAATAACAAAGACTGAAAATAGAGTGCAGTTAAACAAATTCTGAGTTAATGTTTCTCTTTATTATTTATACCATGAAACATAGATGACATAATAGAAAAGAAAACTATAAAACAAGAGATATAAGGGTACTCATTGATCCATAGTTTGATTCAAGAATTCTGTAACAAGTCCTCTGCTATCAATTCTGCATCTAGAGAGTCCAACAACTATGGATTCCAACAGCTTTTTTATTTAGAAAATTTCAGTATTATAGCGCAATCTAAGAAATGCATCACCAACCCCAAATACTTCAAATGGGGAGGTATTTATACAAAATATGTTTACAAAATATCTGACAAAGATAATATCTAGTGATGAGCTATTGTTTTTACAAGAGATGGAGACACGTAGTCTTGAAAACAGGGAAGAAATAAATGATGCTATGCTGGTTGCTTTGTGTTGGTTAGATGTGATGGAGGTAGGTTTTGTCATTCGGTCTGCAGTTGTATTCCACTGATACTTTGTGCTAGCTGCTGCAGCTTGTTCAGGTGTCTTTAATTCTGATTTGGTATGCCTTTATTCGTCTGACCCTCATTTATTCCTTTTCTCTGCAACATGGTACAAAAATTTGAATTCACCCAAGATACCAAATATACCAAAGATAACAAAGATAAGTTCATAAGATTCCTAACATATCTTGCCACCAATCTGATTCTGGTAGTTTATGCCTCTGCGGATATCTTAAGGTCTCATGAGTCTCTGTGTACCTGAAGAAATTAGGTGTGATGGTGAACAGATGTTTCACTTCATGCTCAATATAAAATAAAATTTCCAATTTGTCATAAAGGGTTTGGCCAGATGGGAGTGCCTTCTTTGCTGAAGTACTTGATGATGCATTAAATTGATTAGAAACATATTTATTCAACTTCTGCGTGTACTCTACACGTCTCATCAGGTGTTCATTACTTCCCAACGGACATGGAAAACCCTTTTTATGCAAAACTATAAATCTTTCTGTGAAAGAATCAATCTCCACCTGCATGTCTTGGCATCATCTTTCCAAGTTTTGCATTAGAGTTCTCATGGTTAGAACTTTCTTGATATGCAGAATGGTGCCTGTCCTATCTCTCATTTGCAGTGCCTCCAGTTCTTCACTGGTCTTGGTGTTCAAAAAATGTATTAGCTTGTTAGCTTGTTCAGGCATCTACCCCAATAAATTTCTTGTCTTTTGAATCTCCACTTGGGCCGCTGCTATCAAGTCAATCTACTCATAAATAACTTGGATAGATCTCCACACATTACTAAGGGATTGATTGATGTTGGCCCACAAAATGCCTTTGATTTCTCCCAGAGGCTTATCTAAAGAGAGATCTTTTTCCAATGCTCTCACCTTGTTCTCTAATGCCTTAACCTCCCTTGTATTTTCTGCCACAGTCATCTTGGATTTGTAATAGCTATTTTCTAGTTTTGCAAATTGTTCCTTGACTAATTTAAATTTAGATACTTGGAGTTTTAATTCCTCCATGGCTTTTATTAATTCCTCTGTGGTCATGGTAGTGAGCTGCCTGGTGCTGTTGTTGCTGCTGCTGATGTACCTGTAGTTATTTGTACTGTGGCTACTGGAAAAGTGGGAGGCAATGCTGTTACAAATGTGGAGGGGGCAGTAATGACTGCTGGGACTACATCAAGTAGCTGGGAGGTAGACTCTCCCTGCTTTTCCTTTAGAGCTTTCTCCAATGCCTGCTCTGTCTCACTCAATCTTTCACTAAGCCTCATAAGCAGGTCCATCATGTCCTCTTCTGACTTCTGTTGCACAACTTCTGCAGTCTGTGGATGCATGGTAAGAGGCATTTTCAGCTGTTTTCTGAGGGCAGCAATGTCCTCTTCTTTCTTCTTCATTAGTGCCTTAATGCCTTTGGCATCTTTGGGATCATGTCCCAGCTCAATAATGATATCCTCCAAAGGTTTTATCCTGTTGTCCTTGGCTAGAGAAGAGGATTTCTCTAAATCTAGCTGATTAGAGGTGTTGTTTAATGAGTTTTACAATTTATGAGCCAACATCGCTTTATCTGCCAGCGTGGAGTAGACCATCTTTCCAGTTTGTTTATGCAGCTCAATCTGGTCCACAAGATGAATGTCCTTGGCCAAGACCTCCAAATTTTCCCTGATATAGTCAACTGCTGACTGTGGTTGTTGAACCTTGGGCTTGAAGTAACTCATGATCATTTTTCCCTCTTTGATGTCATAAGCAGACATCAACCTTTACTGGTTTGTGGGGGCCATCTTGAGATGTTGATTGTAAATCTGCATTCTGAGTGGGTCATTCCTTGCTTTTATATCCGTGAATGTTCTTTTGATATTAGAGGCCTGCTTGCTTTGAGGGTTGGTGGATGAAACCTCCACACTATGCTGCCTTTCTAGCTCCTGCCTGTGTGCACTAGTTGATGTGTCCACTACTAGGGAAGTCTGTTGGCTGCCTATCTTTTCACCTCTTAGACTGTCTGTGGTTTCCTCAATAAATTCATCTTCTGATAGAGGGTTCAGTCTCTACCTTTTTTCCCCTGGTTGCTCTGTAGGCCCACTGATAGGTGTGACCTCTTCCCTATCCCTCTTCTTACCCTTTTCCTTGTTTAGAGGAGTCTATAATGCAAGAATCTCTGCCGCTTTGGTTTGAACAGAAGGAATTTGTCCCTCTTGATCTGCCATTTCAGGATGTTCTATGTCCACCACTTCCTTGCCCTTTTCCATCCCTGTAACTAGTGTGCTGACCTCTTGTGCAGGCTGCTAGGAAGTTCCAGCAGAGGACGTACCAGCTCCTATTTTTTGTGGTAGCTTGAAAGATACCTGTCCAAAAGAGTCCAGGTCAAGGGTTTTTTCAAGGTCTTTCATAGCTTTTTCTGTTTTTTCTTGTTCAATAATTTCTTCTATTAATGTACCCTCTACCAACTCATCTTGATTAGCAAACTATTCAATTTTAGGGATGTTATGATGTACATACACTAACAGCCTATTTTTTACTTTTCTGTCACTTATAAAACTATTTGGGTCATATGGCACCCACCAAAAACTCTTCTTTAATCTAAGGCATTCCCCTAGTATCTCCTCAGCATCTTCCCATGCCTCCCTCTTATGGATGATAAAAGGGCCTAACTAATTTCTTATTATCAGCCGAGCCTTTTTCTTTGCACTACAAAACTGGGTTAAATCTACATTAATAAGTTGCCTGAAATATTCCAGTGCAAATAGTCTCATGGGCACATATCTAGGCAATTTGAAAGGGCACATCTCACATCCATATATTCTGATTAATGTGTGATTCTGGTAGAAGTACCAGTCAGCTATTCTATAATGTTTGGAAAGCTATAGTATTCTCTTCATGTCACCAGTGAGCCTAGGAAGGGGATTTCCTATCAACAGAGTGGATGCTAGGTGAATAAATAAGTCTTTTAATTCACAGTAGGTGTAAGGACCCTCATAGGTTTTATGGAAGACTAAGCTCTAGAAAATTACATATCTCATGTTTCCCTTTGAATCCAATTTCCTGATGTGAAATAGAACGCTATCTGGATGATAGTATAGCAGAAGGTGATATATGAAAGATGAATACTTGAAGACTCCTTCTCTTTCCAAATTTATAAATTGGTCCTAGATTTTGTTGGCAATGAAAGTGGCATAGTCATATTTGACAACAGGGGGTTGTCTTGGAGTAAACATTGACAATAGAACTAGGGTGATGTCATCAACATATTCGCTGGTATTAAATCCAAAAACTAGGGCTATCATGTCAACAATAAGTTTTCCTATTTCAGTGAACCAGACTTGTAAATAAGGAGGTGGGTCTATAAGCTGACACTCTGATAGCATGAACATTTTAGCAATACGGGTTATCTCTGAATTGGACAATTTGGAAGCTTGGTTGAGTAAAAGTCCCATGGAAAGACGAGTAGGGGGCTCAGTGGGATGGAAATGTATCATCTCATTGATGGATTCAACAGTTATGTAAAAAAGTATAGTTTCAGAAGGAGACCTACTAGTTTCAGAAGGACACATAACCGCTCTCTGGATAGGGTCATAGTTGGCACAACATTGGGTGAATTATGTCTTGGAAGACATGGATAGAGGGAAGGAAATATCTAGATAGGTTGGATTCCCAAATTCCAAAAACATCAAAGTTATTTGAATGGTTGTCCCTGATTTGGTAGAAGGTTTGAAGGTGGATGACAGAAGTAGCCACGTCTTTAATGTGAAAATCTTTGTCAGCCAAGGACAAATAATCCTGGTTTTTATGAGGTGCATTCAAGGGAGCAACATTGAGGGTTGCGGGAGCTTCCATGTTTGGTTCTTGTGTATTCAAACTGGAGGTCGAGTTTTTGTGGAAAAACTGGTCTAAACAGTAGTTTTGGAGTCTTTCTCTGAGAATTACAGACCGAACTTAACTTGAATTCAGCTCCTCGGGTAAAATTTATAGAGGAGAAAATGAAATTTGCAGGGTTATTGGTAAAAATGGGTAAATACCTGGGTATACAGTGTAAAACAATGTAACTGTAGGTTAACCAACGAACTGTGGAGCAGGATGCTGGAGTGTTGGCTGGGTGGTGAACTTGGACGTGATTTGCAATCAACCAGGCATAATCCACATGCAGTAGTGCTCGCAGTGAAAAATGGGGAAAATGACATTTTATGGAGTTTTTAACAAAATTCGGCTTTCGCGGGGATTTTTGGCTTTTTTGGTCAGATGACGTCATCGGGATGTGATGTTTTTTCGTTTAGCAGAAGGGGATGGTGATGTGGTAGTGATGTGGTGGTTATGTCAGTGAAGGGTCAGCGAGAGGGCAGTAAGCTATTTTGCTCGCACCGCTTTTGGGCTAGGGACGTTTTGGACGGGGGAAAACAATCACCGCAGGCGTTTGACACGCATCCATGGTACGAGTGCAATACCACCCTTTCCCCGAGTGGTAAATTTCAGTGGTGGAGGGGGTCACAATATTAATAACAGCCGTCAGATGCGAGTGTGTGGATCAAAAGGTTGGCACTTTTCAGAGATGGTGAATGGTTAACGTGTGGGGGCCCGATCATATTAACGTTAATTAATGATATCGGGCACGTTTTTATTGGTAATCAGGGTGATCAAGTTATTAATTAACGTGGGGTTAATTAATCCTTTGAGCGCGGAAAATGGTTATTAACAAGTTTCAATTAACCTTGTTAATCCCTGACAGACAAATGTATATATGGTTATATTTCAACCACAGGAGGGGATATTAAATATTGTGGGATTATGTACATATATACATATTATGGGATTTGGGTTTATATATGGGAGTTATATAGTAAAGTTAGGGTTAATATGAAATAAATGTAAATTATAGTGCTAAGCATAATGTTTTGGAATTTTTACATAAAAACTTAGGCCAAAGCGAAGAAAAATGAGTTTTTACACAAGAAATGTGGCTATGTTTTCTAAGTAAATGGAGCTTCACTTAGGCGTCTGATGAAAAATGGGATGAGTGATTTAAGGATATTAAGAAAATCTCAATACCTTTGAGGGAAATTAGTAAGTGACTTAGGGGAGAGACATGAAGGGGAGGTAGTAATAACATCTGCCATTTTACTTGTGATATCAGTAAGATGAACATCTTGAGAGAAAATTAATCACAAGTATGCCTGTGCAACACCAAAACTGCCTACCCAGCCTACTTTGCCTAACATTTTTTCTTCTTTTTGCTTAGGGTGCATTTGAACTGGCAAGCCCTCATCACCTTTTCTTTTCTTTATATTGTAAGCTTATCTAAATCTACACTTATTTCTTCCAAGGGCTCAGATTAAACTGTCGATCTCCTTTGTTTCTCTACCCATCTATTTATCTGCCAAGATTGAATAGCCTAGATAGATCTTATTCTCTATCTCTAAAACTAGTAAATTGAAACATGAACTAGCCAAGATTAAGTTGTTTGGCCATTCATCAATGGTGGCATGAATCAGTATGCTGCACACCGTCAGGTCCTTGCAAACAATGGAATAGTAGTGGCACTTTGAACTTGTCCACTTTCCTGGTCTATCTGATTGGGGTTCATTTATTTTATTTTCTTGACGATTCCATTCTCTTTTTCCCTTTGATTTTCTTTTAGGGCATATCCTCTTTACATTTTTTAATTTGTTGATTTTTTGACAATATGGAAATCCTTTGCAACCAGAAAAAGGTATCAACATATTACAAAGCTTACCAATGCCAATCATGAAATATGACACCTATTGGTATAGCAGCATAACAGTGGCTCCACTTGGGGATGGCTTTCCCTGGTGGAAAGTCAAGAATAGTAGTTCAGATAGCCTTCTCCATAACCTTTGATTGTGGCTCTGAAACCTCCTTCTGCTAGTTTCTTTATTATATGTATGACAGTTGTACTTTATGAAGCCTAAGGCCTTCTCTTTGGGCTTCAACTTTAGCAAGTTACCATCCAATCCAAGCTGGGAAATTATCAAATATAAAGTATGTATAGGTTAAAGCAAAATATATCAGACAACTGGATCAAAGTAGTGCTTGAGCATCCGACCATTGACTAGCCCTTCCTCAGCTTTTGTGCCATCCAGGTTACTCAAAAAATATGTATTATTCCCTTGCAAGGTCTGGATAATATAAGGTCCCTTCCATAGGAAGTCAAACTTCCCATGTTTTCCTCTGTCTTCTCTTCTAGAATCCCACTTTAAAACTTTATCTCCAATATAAAAATCCTCTGCCTTGGTCCTCTTATCAAATATCTTCTTGATCTTTTCTTGTAGCACTTGAGATCTCTAATATACCTCTTCCCTAGTCTGCTGTAAATGAATAGTCTAATTTATTCTTCTCTGAATTTCATTGGGTTATGCCTGAACTTCTTGTAGCAACTTCATCATAGGGACTCCTAAAGATGAAGGAAATATGGCCTCCATACCATAAACCAATTCATAGGGGCTGGTTCCAATGGATCTCTTTGTAGTTAATATGTCTACCCATACTGCATTTGTAAGCTTCTTGTGCCAGTTTTTCTTGTTCTCTTCCAGCAATTTCTTAATAATATTAATCAGGTTTTTATTGGAATATTCCGCTAGGCCATTACCTTGAGGGTAATAGGCTATGGAATGGCCTAAAGTGATATGGTATTTAGGACAGAAATTTATCATTTTCTTGGACTTGAAAGCAACATCATTATCAATTATAATCTTTTCAGGGCAGCCAAATTGGAACAGTATATTGGTTTCTAGGAATCCTATAATCACTGTATCATGGGTTTGTCTAGTAGGAATGGATTCTATCCACTTGGTGAAGTAATCTGTGACAGTGAGGATCCATTTATGCTGGCTAGAGGAGGGAGGATGGATTTCTCCAATGAAATCTAGAACCCATTGCTGAAAAGGCTTTTCTGTGGAAATTAGTTTAAGGGGTAGAGGTAAACGCTTCCTTTTTCCTTCAAAAATTTGACATTTATGGAAAGTGGTAACAAATTTCTTCACATTAGCAAAGAGGGTGGGCCAATAAAATCTAGCCCTTAGGATTTTATCTGCTGTTGATTTCCAGTAAAGATGTCCACCACAATCCCCTGCATGGAATTCTTTGAGCACTTTGTCAGCTTCATCTCTTATCAAACAATTCAATAAAATGCCCTCATGATTTTTCCAAAATAAAGCATTATCTAAAATACAGAATTTTGAAGCTTTCATCTTTAAGAATCTTTTCTTTGTTCTGGATAACCCTGGAGGAGCCTGCAGGTTTAATAACACATGAATTATATCAGCATAACAACGTGATTCTAAGAAGGCTTGATTGATCTGTGTAGTCGCTATCTCCTATTCATTATCCAGTTTATTGATATCAAGGGCTTGGAAATTGGTTTCAGTCATGATTTTTTCCAATCCTTGTCCTTTTATTAGCTTTGTGGGTTTTATTTCGATATCATACTCTAGAATGTTAGCTATCCACTTACCTCATTTTCCTTCAATTCCTTCTTGAGTTAGGATGTCTTTGACCACAACACTTGGTACATAAGCTATTACATGGTAGTACAATATATAAACTCTGAAATATTTAATAGCTTTCACAAGTGCATAAGACTGTTTTTCCATGATTGGGTATTTTAATGGTGCATCCCTAAGTGCTTTACTAAAAAAGGCTATAGGTTTTTCAGATCCCTAATCATCTTTTTGAAGCAAAACAGCAGCAATGGTTTGTTCTGATGCAAATAAAAATATTATGAAATCCCTATCAAATTTTGGACTTGTAAGGATTGGTCTTCTGGTCAAAGCCATTTTGAATTCTTCAAATGCTTGTTTGGCTTCTACTGTCCACTTAACATTGGAATCCTTTTTTAACATGTTGTTCAGCAGTCTGATTAATTCAGCCAGATTGGGTATGAATCTCCTTAGGAAGTTGATCTTTCCGAGGAAGGCTTGAATTTCTTTAATATTTCTGGGGTGAGGAACTTGCAGAATGGATTGTATTCTATCTGGATCAATTCTAATGCCTTCTTTGGAGATGATGTGGCCTAACAATTTTCCTTCTTCTAGCCCAAAAAATGACTTCTTAGGGTTTAAAGAAATACCATACTCTCTGCATATTAGAAACACTTGTCTCAAATGATCTAGGTGTTGCTGATCTGTTTTGGAAAACGTAGTAAGGTCATCTAGATATATGACCAAAAAATCATGGATTTCTTTCGCAAAAGCTATGTCCATGGCCCGTTGAAAGGTTGCCCCTGCATTCTTAAGTCTGAATGGCATTTTTACATATTTGAAAGTTCCCCATGGTGTTGTAAAGGCAATTTTTTCTTGATCATCAGGGTGGACCAGAATCTGATTAAGACCTGAGAATCCATCTAAAAGTGAAATCTTAGAGGCACCTACCACCCTCTGTAAAATGTGATCCATCTTGGGCAAGGGGTAATTGTCTTTCAAAGAAACCTTATTCAGATTCCTTAAGTCCACACACAGTTTGATTTCCCTTGTTTTCTTCCTAGTGGGTACGAGATTGGACACCCATTCTGAAAATCTGATAGGAGCAATTATTCTTGCCTCATACATCTGTTTGATTTCCTTTTCAATTAAGGGAAGAAGTACATGGTTATTTCTTCTTATTTTCTGTATAAATGGCTTTTGATTTTCTTTAAGGAGTATAGTATGTTGAATTATAGAGGCATCATAAGATTTGAGATCCTCATAACTCCAAGCAAACACATCCTGGAATTATCTGAACAATTCAACATATTTAAGCTTTTGATTAGGGGGCAAGGTTTTAGACAATTTTATCATTTTTAGATTTTCCTCAATCCCTATGTTGCAATCTTCAATATCAGTTTTTAGAGGTTGCATTTTAGGTTTCTTTGGGACATTGTTAAAATCGAAGAAATCTTCCAAAGGAGTAAGCCCTTTGGGCAAACAATTATCTTTTAAATCAATAACTTCAACTTCTCCTTCAATGATCTCATTAGTATCTATTTCCTTAATATCTTGCATTTCTTGCTTGGTGAATTTAGTTGGATGAAGAATTTGATTTGCACTCTCTACTGAAATGTTTGTTTGTAATGTTTATGTTTGATCAGACTCATTGACAGTATCTAAGTCTATATTAGTGCTGGAAAATTCTTCTTCTAGAGTTAAAAAATTGTTGATATGGATATCATTGTTGAATACTTGCCAATTTTTTACATTATCATGTATTTCCGGCCTATGTCTAATCTCAGCTATGAACTGATGATTAGTTTCAAACAGTAATTTACAAGTACTGGAAGATGTTGCTAAGCTATGAGCATGCAAATCCTACTTCCTTGGGACTTTAGCAAGCTGTGTTTCAAGAAATTTGTTGAGGATGTCAACTGTTGTTCCTCTATAGACTCTCAGTCTAGAATCAATTGTGAGGAAGTTTCCTTTTATTTGTTGAATTACTAAATCAGAGTCTCCCAAAACTAATATCTTGTTTGCCCCTAAACTTTTGAGCAGTTTAAGTCCTAGCAGCAGGGCTTCATATTCAGCCATGTTATTGGTGCATTTAAAGTTCAACCTATAAGCATGACCCTCAACATGGTCATTCTCTAGATTGTGCACCCAAATTCCAGCTCCTGCTCCTAATTTGTTAACTGAACCATCAAATTCTAAATACAAAAGGGTTTCATGTTCATAGTCAGTATTAGGGGTATGAATGATTTGCTTTATGGGCAGATACATTTCTTTATTTTCAGCTGGTTTCTCTCGGTCGTCTGACATATCATTATTCTTATAAATTTCTTGAATGTGAGCACTAGAGTTTTTGTTTGAAATTTCTGCTTGTTCAAGTGTTAAAACTTTGACCTCAGCTGGGGGATTTGTTTCAACATTTAAGAGAATGAAGGAGTCTAAATCAGAGTGTATGGAGTAGATAGGGAAATTTCGGGGTTTCTCTTGACTACTTACCACATACTTAATTAAAGTCTCTCTATATAACTTCTTTGGTTGACCAAATACATAAATAGTAGCATAGGACATGTCCAACTGTAATGATCCTTGAAGCTTTGAACCCCAAGACCTAGACAATAGCATGCCATATTTGGGTGGAATATCAGCTACCAATACATCCATTAAAATTGTTTTAGCAGGGTATTGAACTAATGACACACATTGATCTTTGATCAATCCTAGACGTCTGACCTGGCTTGAATCAAAAGAGAATAAGTTTTGTATGGTATGGTTATATCCAGCTCCAACTTCTCCATTACAGACTTAGGCATTAAGTTGTGAGAAGCACCAGAATCAAACACGGCATTATGGAGTATTTTGTCATGTATGCTTAAACTTGCATAGAAATGAGGAACACCTCCATCTACTGGTTTTCCATTTACCTCAGGTCCAAAAATTAATTTTGGATGATCATCAAAAACATTCACTGAATCTTGGTTCACAGAAATTTGGAGTGATCTGCTGATTTGACTTCTATAGACATCATGCTTAGCCAATTCTGATAATGGAATGGCTATCTTTAATTTTCCTATTTCTGTCTCAAGATTGAAAGGTTTTTTACTTTGGATTTTTGTATTTCTGCTAGTGGGATTCTCTTGTTCTACTATATTTTCTGTATTTTTCTCTATATCATGAGTGGTATTATTGGCTGAGGTTGCTTTTAGATCAAATTCTAAAGGTTCTTCCACGTCTCCTTTAGAAGGAATGGAAGTGGAGGGTTGTCTATCAATTTGTTGTTCATCTCATATATCTTCAATTATTGGATCTTTTGGGTTAGGACTGGTTCCAGGAGGGGTTTGTACATGGGGTTTATTGATTTTACTTTTGTTAGGCTGCTTGGCCTCCTTCTTTTTATTGCTTTCAGGGACATCTATTCTTTTGCTTCTCAGATTGTATTGTTTGTGGACTTCATAGATTGCTGTGTCATATCCCTCCCTAAAATCAAATGACTCACTTGACTGTGTTTGGAATTTTTCAAGAGTGTTAGCTTCTTGGTCTTCTCGGGTTAAGAAAACCTATTGTTCATTGTTGAGGTCCATTAAGTTGATTTGAGTGTCTTCCGATGGTTCCTCAGATGTTGAGGCTTTAGCAAAATTTTCTTGAAATGGGGGCCTAATATTTTGATCACGTCCAGACTGTCCAATGTTAGGGTTCTGATTCTTCCTGAAGTTTGGATTGCTTGTAGTGTTGCTAGGTTGGCCATCCCAAGAGGACTTCCTCTCAATGGTTTCTACTCTATCCCCAAGTCTATCCATTCCTTTAATGATAACATCTAATTTTTGTTCAAAGGCAGATGGTTCTTCTTTGAAAGGTATCCTGCTTTCAGCTCTAGCCTGAGCTCGCTTGGAAATCAGGTTAGCCTTTACACTCACAGCTATACTCTGCATTTCCTCTAGGTCTCTAGGAGCTCTTTCCCTAAGTTGATATGCCATATCAGAGTCAAATGCATCAATTATTTTAATTAGGGCTAAATCAGGAGGAGGTCTAAGATTTTGGGGAATAGTGTTGTAAACATTATTGAATCTGGTGTAGTAATCTTGAACAGTTTCTTGTGCACCTCTTTTCAAGCCTTCATATTTTGATAGAATGTGCAGCGGATCTTTCTTCTTTTCACATCTATTCAAGAAGGTCTGATAAAGAGCTTGAGGATCATTGATACTTTTTGTAGGGAGGGCTCTAAACCAAGTTCTAACATCTCCAGTCAAGCTTTTGAAAAAAATTCTCATTCTAACATCATTATCATCAACCTCATATATTTCAAAATAATCTGTCATTTTCTTAGTATGCTGTTGAGTTGTATATGAGCCTGTACCATCAAAAGGGGTGATTTTTCTTTGATAGTCTTGGGGCATAGCCCCTAAGTTGGTAGGCAAGTTGAGAGGAGCATATCTGTTTGCCATGTTAGGAGGGATATGTGTGACAACTGGTGTAGTAGGAACAACAACAGGGATTTGAATAGTGGATGGAAGAGTGGAAGGGGTAGCTTGAGGTTGGGAAAAGTGAGGTTCTGATGGTGGATTTGGAGAAGGGGTAGTAATAACATGAAGATTTGGTTTTTTTCCAGAGGTAAGCTCAGGTTGAAGAGAGCTCTACAAATGTTTATCAACATGTGGAGTGACAACTCCTAGCTGCAGATTTTTAGTGAATACTGGATCTTGAACTGTGTTGATTAATCCAGATTTAGAATAGGTTTCAAATGAAGGATTTTCAAAATAATTACCAGAAGGTTGATCCTCAAGGTGAATTGACTTCACAGGATAGGATTTTGACCTGGATAGAGGCCGAGAAATAGCAGAATTTTCTAGAATTTCTTGTCTTCTAAGAGTTTTAGGAATCATATTAGGATTATGAAACACACGTGGTGGATTTGGATCTGGGTGTGATCTGGTGTAACGAATCCTTTTTGAAGAGAGGCTTTTATATGTATAATTGATTTTTCTGCTAATGGGATTGACGCTACAACTTTAACTGTTTCTCCAAGAGATCTCATATATGAAAATTGTGAACTTTCTTAAAAATTTATAAACCAGGAACTAATCATACATTTGAAACCAACTGTCCAATCTATAAACTATATCAGAGATAGACTAAAGCAACATTTATTTACTTCTACCATTGTAAAACAAAGGCATTTCAAAAACTAACTGGCTAACTTTTAGGCTTTGTCTATAGCTTATAAAATGGATAATATTAACAAATAAAAATTCAGAGTTCCCCAATGGAGTCACCAATGATGTTTTCACTCAAGTTTTTCCCTAAGAAAGTTGTAAGAAAGGGAATACGGCCGAGGTAACCACAGACCAATCTTTTAGACACAGATTCTAGCCAATCTGCATCCAAAGAGGGCTCTCTCTTTATGATTTAACTTTGTTCTGAAAGATGTTAGGCTAGTTATGATGTTAAGGGGTTTTGTTTGATTGTTGGATGGTGAGATTCAGTAAAACAGAGGTATAAATATGAGAAGTTCAGTCCATTGGGCTAATGGAGTCTATGAAGATGGATTGCTGGATATGGTTTCATAACAGAGGATGGCACTACAGAGCAAGGTAATCAAACATGAAACTATTTTAAAGGTTGGAATCAAATGGAATGGACTCTAATTAATGAAGGGAAATTAAGCATCCTTCATCATATAGCCAAAGGGAAAGTGAATGATTACTACTAAGAAGCAGTTAAGAATTCCTTAGCAAATAATCAAAATGATAGAATCAAGGGAAAGAGGAGCAATTAAGAATTCACTGTTTATACTTAATTTGAAGAAAACACAGAGAATAACAAAGACTGAAAACAGAGTGCAGTTAAACAAATTCTGAGTTAATCTTTCTCTTTATTATTCAGACCATGAAACATAAATGACATAATAGACAAGAAAACTATAAAATAGGAGATATAAGGGTACTCATTGATCCATAGTTTGATTCAAGAATTCTGTAACAAGTCCTCTGCTATCAATTCCACATCTAAAGAGTCCAACAACAATGGATTCCAACATCTTTTGTATTCAGAAAATTTCAGTATTACAGCGCAGTCTAAGAACTACATCACTAACCCCAAATACTTCAAATGGGGAGGTATTTATACAAAATATGTTTACAAAATATCTGACAGAGATAATATCTAGTGATGAGTTATTGTTTTTACAAGAGATGGAGACACGTAGTCTTGAAAACAGGGAAGAAATAAATGATGTTGTGCTGGCTGCTCTTTTTTGGTTAGATGTGCTAGAGGTAGGTTCTGTGAGTTGGTCCACAGATGTATTCCACTAATACTTTGTGCTGGCTACTACGGCCTGTTCAAGTGTCTTTAATTCTGATTTGATACAACTTTATTCATCTGACCCTCATTTATTCCTTTTCTCTGCAACATGGTACAAAACTTTGAATTCACCCAAGATACCAAAGATACCAAATATAACAAAGATAAGTTCATAAGATTCCTAACATATCTTGCCAACAATCTGATTCTGGTAGTTTATGTCTCTGTAGCTTTCTTAAAGTCTCATGAGTCTTTGTGTACCTGAAGAAATTAGGTGTGGTGGTGAACAGATGTTTCACTTCATGCTCAATATAAAATAAATTTTCCAATTTGTCATAAAGGGCTTGGCCAGATGGGAGTGCCTTCTCTGCTGAAGTACTTGATGATGCATTAAATTGATCAGCAACATATTTATTCAACTTCTGCGTGTACTCTACATGTCTCATCAGGCATTCATTACTTCCCAACGGACTTGGTAAACCATTTTTACGCAAAACTGTAAATCTTTCCGTGAAAGAATCAATCTCCACCTGCATGTCCTGACATCTCCTTTCCAAGTTTTGGATTAGAGTTCTCATGGTTAGAAATTTCTTGATATGCAGAATGGTGCCTGTCCTGTCTCTGATTTACAGTGCCTCTAGTTCTTCACTGGTCTTGGTGGTAAAAAAATGTATTAGCCTATTAGCTTGTTCAAGCATCTTCCCCAATAAATTTCTTGTCTTTTCAATCTCCACTTGGGCCGCTGCTATCAAGTCAATCTACTCATAAATAACTTGGATAGATCTTTACACATTGCTAAGGGATTGATTGATGTTGGCCCACAAAATGCCTTTGATTTCTCCCAGAGGCTTATCTAAAGAGAGATCCTTTTCCAATGCTCTCACCTTGTTCTCTAATGCCTTAACCTCCCTCGTATTTTCTGCCACAGTCATCTTGGATTTGTCATAGCTTTTTTCTAGTTTTTCCAATTGTTCCTTGACCAATTCCAATTCAGATACTTGGAGTTTTAATTCCTCCATGCCTTTTATTAATTCCTCTGTGGTCATGGTAGTGTTTCTGCCTGGTGCTGTTGTTGCTGCTGCTGCTGATGTACCTGTAGTTATTTGTACTGTGGCTGTTGGAACAGTGGGAGGAAATGCTGTTACAAGTGTGGAGGGGGTAGTAGTGACTGGTGGGACTAATTCAGGTAGTTGGGAGGTAGAATCTCCCTGCTTTTCCTTTAGAGATTTCTCCAATGCCTGCTTTGTCTCACTCAATCTTTCTTTAAGCCTCATAAGCAGGTCCATCATGTCTTCTTCTGACATCTGTTGCACAACTTTTGCAGTCTGTGGATGCATGGTAAGAGGCATTTTCAGCTGTTTTCTGAGGGCAACAATGTCCTCTTCTTTCTTCTTCATTAGTGCCTTTGGCATCTTTGGGATCATGTCCCAGCTCAATAATGATATCCTCCAAGGATTTTATCTTGTTGTTCTTGGCTAGAGAAGAGGCTTTCTGTAAATCTAGCTGAGCAGAGGTGTTGATTAATGAGTTTTGTAATTTGTGAGCCAACATCACTTTATCTGCCAGCGTGGAGTACACCATCTCTCCAATTTGTTTATGCAGCTCAATCTGGTCCATAGGATGAATGTCCTTGGCCAAGACCTCCAGATTTGTCCTGATATAGTCAACTGCTGATTATGGCTATTGAACCTTGGGTTTGAAGTAACTCATGATCATTTTTACCTCTTTGATGTCATAAGCAGACATCAACCTTTGCTGGTTTGTGGGGGCCATCTTGAGATATTGATTGTAAATCTGCATTCTTGTTGGGTTGTGTTATATTCTTTCCACATAGTTAACAGGGGGTTTGAGGGGTACCCGTAACCCCACTTTATGGGGTCCGGGGCAGCGCCCCAGAAAATTTTGGTTTTGGACCCTATGTAAGGTTAGGCAGACCCACCTATGGTTTTGTGCATGATTTTCGCACATGTTTTTTGGATGCGATGGTTTTCGGTCCATGGTATTGGATCGATGGTTTTTTTTGGTCCATGGTATTGGACGTGATGGTTTTTCAGTCCATAGTATTGGATGCCTCGACATGTATAAATATGTATTGTAACATTGAAAGGAACATAATGAAAAATCAAGCTGGTAGTCTTAGTTTTGAGTTCCAGTGGGAAATTTCTCTGTATATGTGTTTTATGTGTTATGCTCCTGCATTTTTATTTTTCCTGTGATTTAGAATTCGTATGTAGGTAATTTCTGTACGGGGTTAAAACCTACATTTGGTATCAGAGCTGTTTTGGCTTCAAGGGGACACCTTTGTTGCTAAGGGGTTTCGCTCGGGCCTGTGGTAGACCCTGTTCAGTGCGAGATCTGTGAGATCGATTCTGGTGGTGAAAGAAGATGGCGAGCAATGGAAAGATAGAGATTGAGAAATTCAATGGTCAGAGTTTTGAGTTGTGGAAAATCAAGATGGAGGATCTGTTGGTGGATAAAGATCAGTGGATCGC
>APFE030705618.1:93220-124618 GCA_000404065.3 Pinus taeda | reverse complement strand
ATATGATCTGGGGAAGT
Organism: Pinus taeda; assembly: GCA_000404065.3. Lineage (NCBI taxonomy): Eukaryota > Viridiplantae > Streptophyta > Pinopsida > Pinales > Pinaceae > Pinus > Pinus taeda. Next base: position 124,601 of record APFE030705618.1, on the reverse strand, counting down.
TGGTCTTTTTGCAGACTTCTGAATTACATTCCAAACAGGTGACCCGACGAAAATCATCATAACCTTCTATCTGAACATCGGATTGAAGTTTCGTTAGAAGGTATAGAAAGAGGATGGACTATAGTTTCTTGTATATATATTTTTAGAGCCAAAAGTCGAAACAATGACACGTGGCACTTACTACGAGTTTTCTCTTTTGGAAAGGTCTATAATTAGGTCAGCGTGGGAGATTGTGCATAACTCTTGCTTGGAGAATCAAATTTGGATCAGACTGGTGGCATTAGAAAGAAGACGCAGAGGGATACTATAGGTCGCTATTTTAGAACTAGATGATCCGAAATTATAGAGATACATTAGATTCAATATGATGCTCCTACAAAGTGAAAAAAGGTGTGTAGTTTTTTTAAAATTTTTGCATAAGCTTGGTTTGAAAAATTAGTTTGAAGGAATTCAAAGGTCATAGTAAAGCATTATTATCAATAATTGATGCCCCAAGGAAAGAAAATGCAAACACCTAGTAAGCAACCTGGAAGCTCTAGCCTAACTCATGAAGAAGAGGAAGAAATGCAACATGATATATCAAAATTACGAGACCAAGTGCAACAAGTGTCACTTGCACAAAAAGTAATAGAATCTAAGATGCATGGTTTGGAAGATAAGATGAATGGCATGGATGCTAAAATGGATGGCATGGATGATAAGATGGAAGAATTGAAGATAAATTTGAATACGTTTCTACAAGAAATGGTCGCTAAAGGTGAAAGAGTAGTAAAGGAAACTCATGATGAGAACAAAAGAAATGTTAATCGTGATTCCATAGACTCTAATGTTGGATCGAAAACCCACCATATTCCAAAAATAAATATGAGGAAGTTTGATGGCAAGGATCCTGCAACATGGATATTATAGATGGAGCAATTCTTTGATCTCAATAATGTGAAAAAGACACAAAAGGTACATATTGCAACTTTATATTTGGAACCAAATAAGTTTGTATGGTATCAGTGGCTTTGTTCTCTTAAAACAATTATCACTTAGGCAATTTCTATGGAAGAATTGACAGCACATTATTAGGCTAAAGAAAGAAACACTTTTTTTAGCTAATTGATAAGTCTCGAACAAAAGGGTTCAATAATGGAGCACATTGAGGAGTTCAAAAAATTGAACATAAGGGTAAAAAATATTCCAGAAGAGCATAGGATTGATGTGTTCATAGGGAATTTAAAGGATAATATCCAACATGATGTTCACCTTTGGGAACCAGATTCATTAGACAGGGCAGTCTGGTTAGCAAGAAAAATGGAAAGCAAAATGGAAAGCATACCACTCACAACAATAAATATGGAAGTGTTGTTGCCCCTAGCCTTTCACAACCTATAAGGTTGACACCACAACAGTTAGATGAAAAAAGAGCGAAAGGGCTTTGTTATAGTTGTGATAGCAAATACACTAAATGTCACAAGTGTGCTGAGAAGAAATTATTCTACATAGATTGTGAAGAGGAAGAAGAAAAGGAGTAAGAAAGGTCAAAGCAAGAGGATATACTCTAGGAACAAAGCCTAGATAAAGAAGAAATGAATTCGACCATATCTTGTAATGCATTTCCTGGAATTACCACTCGTCAAACCATCAAGAGAAGAGGAAAAATCAAGAAGAAAAAGGTAGTAGTGCTGATTAATTCAAGAAGTACCCACAATTTTATTCATTATAAGATAGCAAAATAATTGAATTTCTTCTTATATCTAGCACCATAGTGTCAAGTGATGGTTGCAAATGGAGGAACAATAAATTGCTCTAGAAAGTGCCATAATATCAAGCTATCTATGGGAGAATTTGTATTGAAAAGCCCAATGCTTTCCATTCCAATGGGAGGTGTTGATGTTGTACTAGGAGTCCAATGGCTACAATCCTTGGGTACAATAGCTTTTAACTTTCAACAAATTTTCATGAAATTTTATGCGGAATGAAAGGAAGTTGAACTAAGGGGTATTTTAGGGAAACCGAGAAAGATAATAAGCTCTAATGGTATAAAAAAGCTTCTAAAAAGGAACAACTAGGTGTAATTGCACAATTATGTTTGCTAGATGTTTCCACATTGAAATCATCTATTTCTCTAGATCTCCAAAAACTTTTGGACAGTTATTCCAAGGTATTTGAGACTCCCAAATGTCTCCCACCTATTTGTGATCATTATCATGCTATTCAATTGATTCCAAGAACTGTTCCTCTAAACATCAGGCCATACAGATATCCCTATGCCCAAAAGAGTGAAATTGAATGTATGGTTGCAGAAATGCTTAGGCTGGTATAATTCAACCTAGCCAAAGTTCTGTCTCTACTCCAGTAGTATTGGTGCACACGAAGGATGGATCATGGTGCATGTGTACGGATTATAGGGATCTCAACAAGCTCACTATTAAAGATAAGTTTCCCATTCCTATCATTGATGAATTATTGGATGAATTGCATGGAGCAATTTACTTCACCAAGTTAGATCTTCATTCAGAATATCATCAAATCAGAATCAAGAATCAAGACATTCTAAAAACAACATTTAGAACTCATGAGGGTCACTATGAGTTTTTGGTCATGCATTTTAGCCTTACCAATGCACCTTCTACATTTCAAGGTTTGATGAATTCCATTTTCAAACCCTTCCTTAGAAAATTTCTGTTAGTATTTTTTGATGATATACTAATCTACAACAAGTCTTGGAAGGATCATGTTGAACACGTTGATAGGGTGCTACAACTATTGGAGGAGAAACAATTATATGCAAAAGGATCCAAACATTTCTTTGGTGTACAAGAGGTGGAATATCTGGTTCATATTGTATCTCATGAAGGAGTTAAGGTAGACCCTAGCAAAATTAAAGCCATTAAGGAATGGGAAATCCCCATATTCATAAACCATTTGCGAGGATTTATCGGGTTGACAGGGTAATATCACAAGTTTGTTAAGAATTATGGGAAAATATCAGCACCCCTAACAACATTGTTAAAAAAATATGCATTTTCATGGACTCCAGAAGCAATAAAGGCTTTCAAATATCTTAAAGAGGCAATGTGCCAAGAACCAGTCTTAGGTACACCGGACTTCACAAAAACCTTTATTGTGGAATGTGATACTTCCAGAATGGAACCGGGGTTGTTTTAATGCAATATGAAAGATCCATTTCTTTCTAAAGTCGTCCAATCAATGGAAAGTATTTACACAAAGCTATTTATGAGAAGGAAATGTTGGCAATACTACATGCACTTAAGAAATGGAGAACCTGCCTAATGGGAAGACACTTCAAGGTAAAAAAATATCAGGATAGCCTTAAATACCTTTCAGAACAAAGATTATCCTCTGAAGAACAACAGAAATGGGTCACAAAGATGTTGGGTTATGACTTTGAAATGATATACAAAAAAGGAAAGCAAAATGTTGCGGTAGATGCACTCTCAAGAAAGGATGAGGATGTGGAAGCATAGTTGTGCACCATTTCTATTATCCAACTATATTTGATAAATGAAGCAAGGGAGGATGGAAGACTGACGAAGAAGTGTGGGAACTTATTTGAAAGTTACAACAAGATTCTAGTACATTTGATACATTTAGCTGGAAAAATGATTTGTTATGCTACAAAGATTGCTTATACCTCTGTAAGAATTCCCAACTCAAACAAAATATTCCTCTGGAATTTCACGCTACTCCCTTAGGAGTGCACTCAGGATTTTGAAAAACTTACCATAGGGTTAAGAAGGAATTTTTTTGGGGTGGCCTTAAATTGGATATTCAAAAGTGTGTGGAAGAATGTTTAGTATGCCAACAAAATAAAGCTAAAGCAATTAAGACACCAGGTCTATTACAACCTTTATCCATTTCAAGCCAACGTTGGGAGGATGTTTAAATGGATTTTATCATAGGTTTACCCAAGTATGAGGGAAAGAGTGTCATCATGGTGGTAGGTGACAGACTTACCAAGTATGCACACTTTTGTGCATTATCACATCCATTTAAATCCAGTACAGTTTCTATGAAATTTATGGAAACAATTCAAAAGCTGCATGGAAAGCCAAAGATTATTTTATTTGATAGAGATCCCATTTTTACTGGAAATTTTTAGACATAATTATTTTCTTGTCTTGGTACTCAATTAGCTCATAGCTCATCTTATCATCCTCAATCTGATGGGAAAATGGAGATAGAAAACAAATGTTTGGAAGGATATCTTCATTGCTTTGTATCTAATAAACAAACACAATGGGTCAAGTGGTTGCCTCTAGCTGAATGGTGGTATGACACTTCCTTCCACACTGCAACAAAAATGACCCAATTTATGGAACTTTATGAACATCAGCCACCATCTATCACATCCTATTTAAGAGAAAATTCTAAGTTTCAAGTAGTGGAACATCACATCGAGCATCAACAACAAGTTCTCCAACTGTTAAAGGATAACTTCGTGTTGGCACAGAATAGAATGAAACAACAGATAGATCAACGTCCCAGTAGAAGAAGTTTTGATGTAGATGATTGGGTATTCCTATGGCTACAACCATATAAACAATTGTCCCTCAAGCAAGCTAAGAAGGATAACAAATTGTCACCAAAGTATTATGGTCCGTACAAGTGTTGCAAAAGATTGGTACTGTGGCATACAAATTAGAGCTTCTTGCAGCTTCTCGAGTGCACGCAGTTTTCCATGTTTCATGTTTAAAGAAGGCTATAAGCGATAAGCTCATAGTTCAAACAATATTGCTAGAACTTGATGAGGAAGGAAAAATTATATTAGAACTGGAAGCAGTCATAGAAACAAGAAATCGATAACTACAAAATTGATCCATTTCAGAGTATCTCATTAATTGGAAGAACTTATCTGCTAAAGATTCCACATGGGAGGATGAGAATTTTATACAGAAGCATCCAGAACTACTCAAGTGTTGAGGACAACACTTTTTTGAAGGAGAGGGGCATGTTAATTCCCTATAATACTAGTGATACCCCCATTAATATTGTAGTTCTATCCCTTATTAATATTGTTGTGCCCCTATTTCCCCCATATTGTTATTACTATGACCCATAGAATCGCCCTATTGTTATATCTGTCTTTATATTATTATTGTTAGGTCTACTTGGTTATATTGTGACCCCTTAGACTCCTATATATAGAAAGGAGGTCTTGTCATTTGAACCATCCAAAAATTGTTCCTTTGTGTAATGTAAAGGAGGTTGCCCCATCGAAGAGGCTAAATTCTAAGGCATTCAACTATCTTTTCTATCCTTTTGTAAGCTGGTTTCATAACAGTGATAGCCATCCTTAATATGTGGCCATCACCTTTCCCACTATGGCATTCATTTAATACTCACTCAAATTCATCGAATATAAGGGATTGGTGTAGAATGGTGGTAGTTCCTCAATAATACAAAAGGTCTCCTATGAGGAAGTAGCATGGTGATTGATGGAAAATGCATCATCAGTCATCGTGTGAGAGTTGACAGTTGAAATGTTGGGTTTGTAGGTTGAGCAGGATGCCATTGTATCAAGGGTCATCTCTTGATATAATGAATAGGTGTTCATCCAAGAAATAATCATTTACACAAGACCCTATTAACGCAAACTAGACTAAATTGGACTAAATATCCAAGGTAAATATTTACAGCACATCATGGAAGCTTCTGGAAGAGGAAGCTTCAAGATACTATTTTGTTTTCCTGAATTTCTAGAATTAGTGCACCCCAAAACTGAGAAACCTATTGCTGACTAGTGTAGGTACAGAGTAGCGAAACCAAGCAGTTAATGTTGGCCAATGAGTGGCCAGGGTATGTTGGTCCTAAAAATGATCGAAATAATGTAGTTTCGGGTAGAAACTTAGGAATTAGAAAGAGTCATGATTAGGGATTTGTGTACGGAGGATCAAAAAGTATTGAAAGGATGTGAATGATCTTGTTTGAAGTCTTATTGGCTAGATGTGACAAAATGGCATATAAAATATTCCCCCCTAAAGCAGAAAGTGAGAAATGATAGATGATGAATTAAGTGCTTTACGTTGTGAAAAGTTGGGATTAGGAACAACTACTGAGATCATCATCTATTACAATACATTTACATCATGACATATTTGTTGAGGGAGGCATAACCATACTCAATACATAAGCTGAAATTATAGGTATGATGATCAAGAGACATGTCCACAACTAACAAATTATGGACCTATGACTAGATGAATTTTCATATGATCATAACCACCATACATTGTGATCTTGTATTACTCCTACAATAATAATCTGGATGGACGAAACTAGATCCAGGGTATTTTATCTCATTCACATGACTAACCAATGTACTATTCCAACCATGTGAATTAATGTGTTGAGGTTAAACATGGTAGAAACCATCTCATTATCAAGCAATAATTTAAGCCATTAACAGACATGAGAGAAACCACTGATGATGTTAATGGCTTTGAAGGTGTTATAGTACAATCCATATGGTGTGAATAAATGAGTTAATGTTGGATAACACACTGAATCTTTCAAGTGAAATCCAATTACAAAAAAATAGTCCCAAGTGTACGGAAGCTTTCCATTGATGTATGTGAGCACCAAGGTACTAAGGGATGTTCCTAAGTCAACTTCCTAGATAGTGAGTTGATGTCAATAGGAAATGACCCGCTGGTGGAAGGCCTTCATGTATCCCTCATTAACGACATGAAACATGTACCATGATTTGATATAGAATGATGAGAATGATGCTGATAGGAAACTCGATTAGGGAAAATGTACATGGAATGAAGGCTTAAGATTATTGCAGGAGATATTGATTGAATGAATTTTCTTGAGCACAGTAGAGACACTAGATGGAGTTGGTAGCATTGACCCAAAACCGAAACAGAGGCTTCGAAATGGTATGATAAACCAAAAGGCAAGCATATTTCCCAAGCCAATAGCCACGAAGATGAAGTGGAAGAGTGTCATGTTCGCGATCGACTCACTGCCATTAATTAAATGAAGTACCTTATTTTCCCAATTTCCCCCACCACACTTGTTGGTACCTCTTTATTTTTTAACAAGCTCAAGGAGGATAACGTATGCTTGATCTATAAGCTTATTGTTCAGATGAATCCCTCTGAGTTATTTAAAGAACCAAGAGAAGGAGTGGTTTATCCTATCATGAATGATGAGTGCGACACTGTTTGATTTTTTAATGAGTCCAATGAAGGTACAAATTGACGTCTTTTTCATGTTTAGAGAGTTTGAAAAAGAGGTAAGAAAATAAAACTCCAAATCTTGCTTTTTTGTAGATAGTCCCTTAGGCCTGAAAGGAAATAATATAATACCCAAGAGGACCTCTTATCCATGTTTGACTAAGGTATTATGTTTTCGTAAGTAGTTTATCTCAGTCCAGAAAAGAGTTAAACTTATACTGAATCGACATATTTTTGTTTACTTTAATGATTTCAAAAAGGCAAGTGATTGGAAATATTTTCATATTTTCTTAGTATGAAAAGACTTGAAAGAGGCATCCAAGGGGTTCATTTTTTGTGACTTTATGGAGCCCGAAAAATTGATAAAGGTGTGCTCCTTGTTCAAAATTATCTATTGAAAACATGACAAAATCCGTCAAACAAACGTTGACCTGCTCAAAATATCACAAAAAGCATTAAAAATACCTGTTTCATGGTAAAAATGGGTTTTACCTACATCAAAACATTAAATGAAAATAAAATAATGGAAGAAGAAACCATAAATATTCAAAATGACTCTTCATCTTTACCATTTCACATTTACCTTCAATAATGAGAGTTATGAGTAATTTCTTCCCTCGATCTTCTATAATTGATTCCACTCAATTTCGTAGATTGTTTTAGGAACTATCACTTCCAAGTGAGAGCTAATACCTTCCACTTTGCATTCATGGTACCATTTTGTGTTTTCATGTAGTTTCTTGGTGATTTTGAGGGCCATAAGGTTCAAAGAAATCACCCTACGACCAAATCAGCCCCATATAGTTGAAATGTGTGTGGAATCTAAGTGAAAATACATTGTAGAGATGGCTAAGATGCATTGTCTCTCCTTATAAGGGTGCGCTGGCTGTAAATCCAAAATGTGTTTAGTAGTTTCCATTCAAAAATTTTCAATTTTTTTATATGGAATGGATCCTAATGAGTCTCGTTTGGATGTTTCAGTTCTTCATTCGCGCAAAATGGCCTTTATATGGAGAGAAAGGGAACATGAGGAACACAATTTCAATGTAGCTAATCATCTACTACTGTCTACGCAATGAAAAACTATGGATCGTTGAAATTCTTTTGGCTTCCTAGTATGAGGTGACAGAGACAATTACTAGCATATCTTTTTCTTTAATACGAAGAGAAACAAAATTCATTTAGGTATGGAGAACATACGCTTGAGATAGTAGTACAGGGCATACATTTTTTGACAATTTTATCCATGAGAGTTGCCCCCACCTTTCTCCTAGGTAGGAGAATGGGTGGAGAAAGAGTGAAAGATAATATTGCCACTTATTGTGAACCTCAAGCCAAACCAACTAGAGATTAAAGTATTAGCATAAAATATGTAACCCATTTTCCTTCAAGAATGATCTGATTCATCATTGACAGATTACCGGGTATCTCAACACTTCATGTAGCTAGCACATCATACATGTTGTATGGTGTGGAGTGTTTGGAGCCAATAATATTCAACTGTAGAAAGGGAGTTTTGGTCAATATGAAGCAACAATTATCTAAAGCAAGAGAGGGAAAGTTGAAAAACTTTGGCTACAGATCCATTTTGGTCTCGCTTTCTCTAGAACAGGTTCGATTACTACAGCCTCAACAGATTACACTCGAGTCTGTTTATCCAAGGGTTCCAGGAATGAGGAGCTGGATAGATCATATGTACCAACATAGAGTTCCATCAACGATCAATTTTTCACCGGCCCTGTTTGGATGGCTGTGTACACAGTTCATTATGATCAATGATTATCCATATGCAAGGATGGATTTTTCGGATGACCCTGAGCTCGTGCTTCCTGAGGGTGAGAAATGGGGTTTTACATGTAATATATTTCAACCATTCAAAGTTTTTAAGTTTTACACTTTTTTGTGTTTTTAATGTTTCTGAGACTAAACTATTGATTTTTTCATGTAGATATTGGACTTATTCGACTGATAGGTGCTTCACATCTCTGTCATGTAGGAGAGAAACCATAGGTAGCAGTAGAACCAATACAAGTTGCTACAGTAGGACAAGGTGCGCTATGGGATCTTGATGTAAATGAGACAATAACAGAGGTGGAGTGCCACATGGAGGGGTAGACACACGTGATAGATGAGACTCTGATCAACTAGATTATGATGCAACTTCACCAACACATTGTAGGAGCACCTAGCCATATTGGTTAGCTACTGTGTAGGATAACTCATGCAATGGCATGTTACGATGAGCAATTTGATTAGTCTACTTAAATATTTCCATGTGGCCATATGTGTCTCGAGTACAATTTTTGTAAAAGAAATCTTTATTTATGCATCTATATATATATATAGATATATATATATATATATACATATACATATACATATACATATATATATATATTCATTGTTTGCATGTTCCTATTATACCTTCAATATATATGATGTGCATTGAAACTTGCATTCGTTGCAACTGTCTACCGAAAACATGATTAGCAAGATCATCTGTCAATGCATTTAGATTTTTAGAAATATGTTCATACTGTATGAAATTAAAATGTATGAAAATCATGGTAGTACTTCTAATTGAATAAACATTAGCAATTTGTAGTACCATGAGCTATGAGTCAATTCTAATCACTTAAATAAGGATACTATGTGAAATAGCATCAGTCAGTCTCTCGAAAACTATGATACACTCAGCAATTTTGTTGGTAGAGTGACGAATATAAATCCATTGTAGGCTCGCTAACTCACCATTCTGAGTACAACGACTATCACAATTAGCATAACCAATACACAGTTCAAGGGATGCCAATATCTACAAATGAAACATAAAAGGGATCAATAGAAATCATAGGAAACCATGGAGAGGCACATTGCAAACACACTCAACACACATATACACTATATGTACAAAGTCTACTAAGCATGAGATCAACCATACTATTTCTTTAGGTACAACCCATTTTTAGGTTGCGCCAATGGAACTCCATCATAATCGACTAACTTATAGGCCCCTTTGGGAAGAACACGCGTGACAATATATGGACCTCTCCACATAGGTTGGAACTTTATTGATCCTCACTTATCAGATTCCCGATTGTATAAAAGAACAAGGTCGCCTTCCATGAAGACATGAGGCTTCACACTTTTTTCGTATTGCACCTTGATATATCTTTTATGAGCTTCGTTAGCTAAGAGACATTTCACCATGTTTCATATAAATGGGTGAGATGTAAAAGGCATTCCTCTTCTACAAAAATTCCAAGAACAAGTTCTACAACTAGTTTTAGTGACGGACTCTCACATTTGATTGGAAGGATTGGTTCCAGACCATAAAGAAATTGAAAGGGTGTGAATCTGGTAGTAGCCCTAACTAAGGTTTGGTACATCCAAAAGAAAGCATAAATAAGAAAATTTTAGTATGGGGGTTTATGCAGTGCATATTATTAGATATCATTTTTGCGATTCAACTGCGTTAATTAAGTCATTCACATATGACCATTTCCATGAGAGGTAGTCGTAACTGACTAATTTCTCATGATTTTTGAATAGTTCACTAAGCACTCATTGCATCGGGTATGACCATTTCCATGAGAGGTAGTCGTAACTGACTAATTTCTCATTATTTTTGAATAGTTCACTAAGCACTCATTGCATCAGGTGATTTTCACAAGGGTGAAGAAGTGGGATTGAAACTAGTGAAATGTGGAGAACGAATCACATAGCATCAATCATCACTTCCGGGGCTTGCACCCGGTAACCAGGACTTCCCAGGAGGTCACCCATCCCAGATCTCCTCTGGCTCAAGCACGCTTAACTATGGAGTTTTTCCCCACAATGAAGCCCACTTAGCTTGCGACCCCATTTGCAAAACCTTAGCAAGTATTGTGCCTCATGAACCATTCAAGTAGAGATCCCTTGACTCTTTTTGAATTTAAGTATAGGGGTTTACGCAATGAATTATATTAGAAAATTTTAGTCTGATTTATGGACCCCTACCATACATTAAAGTATACTTTTGAGACCTTTATTGATATCCTCAACCTTTCCATTAGCCTGAGGATAGTAGTGAGTGGAACATTCATGGTAAATTCCTATCTTAACAGTTAGTTCTGACATCATATGAATCTAGAAATGTTTGTTGGGACCCATAACTATGGCTTGTGGAATACCAAAGCATACGATAACATGATTGAGAAAGAAATATGTAGTCATTTTTCCATTTTTTTAAATGTAGGCATCCCCTCAGCCAATTTAGTAAAAATAATATACTATGACAATGTTATAATAGTGGTCCCTAGTAGAGTGAGGGTTACATGTCATGATGTCGGTAGCACATTTGAAAAAAGGTATGACGATGATGGGATGCAATGGACTGGGTGGAACATGAGTCTTATGATCATAAATTTGGCATGCATGACACTTTTGGACAATGATAATACAGTCGTAAAAAATGGTAGGCCAAAATTAACTAGCATGTAGGATATTCTGTATAGTAGCATAACTAGACAAATGAATGCCACATGCCCCCAAGTGGAATTCATTCAGGACTTCTCAATTTCCTCATTTTTAGGTAACCTTCATAAAACCATACAAATATTGCATCGATAAAGGATGTCACCAATAATGATGTAATTTCAGGCTTCATATTGAATACATTGTTGCTCAGAGCAAGACACATCATACTAGAAATTTTGGGTTTGGAGATATATAAAGATATATCCATACCATGGGTCAAATGAAGAAATTAGAAACAATGAATCATTATGGATAGAATCATTAGATATTGATTTATAGTCAGGGGAAGGAAGCTCGCACATAAGCTCAATGAAAAAAAGGATTTCTTTGACTTGGATTCGATGAATTCCACATCAAAATCTTGCAGTATGATGTTCTATTTAGATTATTTACCTTGCTATAAATTGATGTGAAAGAATATATGTCATAGGGTAGGAATCTAAAACAATGTTAGTTTTATGGAGCAAGATGTAATGGTAGAACTTTTGAAGGATTTGAATGACTACAAAAGCCAACTTTTCTATGTGTGTATACCTAACTTTGGTATCATTGAGATTCTGACTCAGACAATATATGGGGTTTTTTTTCCCTACATCATCTTCTACGCCCAATACCATTTCTATAATAGAAATGGTAGCAACGAGATACAAGATCTCGTCATGATGGTAAACAGGGGGGCATAATAGAGATGCCCAAACTAGTACATCTTTTAGGGCATCGAATGATTTTTTATAAGTATTGTCCTAGTAGAAGGGAACCCATTACTTAAGCACATGAGTGAATCACTTGGTCAACTCAGCATAATTAGGGATGAAAAATCATGGGTGTTGGGTGTGTGTTATATTATGTCCATGACTAGTCGTATGTGCGAGGGGAAACAACCCACCCTGTTTATTGCACTAGATGCAGCATGGGGGCCACAAGTGGGGCGGTAGTCCCCCTCCACGGGGTTTGGGCTAGCATTGCAAGATTTTTTTGACCCTATATTAGGTGGATAGACCTAGCTATGTTTTTTTCCACGATTTTTTCACATGGCTTTATACATGATGATTTTATTCCCATGGTACTTTGTAGATCTAGTCAAGGGAACTATGTTTACATTCTAATCCAAGGTTAATGGATTAGGGTTTATAAATTCTTCAATATGTGTGTGTGTGTGTGTGTGTCTGTGTGCATGTGTGTATTGTGACATCAAACGGAATACAATGTAAAATCAATCTAGTAGTCCTAGTTTTGGGATCTAGGGGAAATATCTGTGTATTTGTTTTATATTATCATCATATTTATTTTGTTTTTTCTTAGAATTTGTTTGCAGGAAAATTTTGTACAAGGTTAAAATGTACATTTAATATGAGAGTTTTTCTAGGTTCAAGGGTATGCCTTTGTTGCTAAGGGGTTTTGCTTGGGCCTGTGGTAGACCATGTTCAGTGGGATATCTGTGGGATCGATTCTTATGGTGAAATAATATGGTGAGAAACGGAAAGATAAATATCGATAAATTTCATGGTCATAGTTTCAATTTATGGAAACTCAAGATGGAGTATCTGCTGGTGGATAAAGATCAGTGGATTGAGGTAGATCCATGTACTAAACCAATGATGATGTCTAAGGAAGACTCGGTGAAGTTGGATCAGAAAGAAAAGAGAACAATACAATTGTGTATCTCAGATTTAGTATTGTTGAATCTATCAGGGGAAGCTAGGAGGAAGGATTTGTGGGACAAGTTAGGGACTTTGTACTAACCTAAGTCTGTGGTGAACAAACTGTTCCTACGGAAAAATATGTATAACCTAAGGATGAAAGATGGAGACTCAGTGATAGATCATTTAAACATATTTAATAATGTGGTAAACTAGTTCTTATCTATTGATATTAAAATTTTAGATGAAGATAAGTGCATCTGTTTGTTATTTTCTCTTCTTGATTTGTGGGATATTTTGGTTGTTGCAATATGTAGCAATACAACTACTTTGAAGTTTGATGAAGTAGCCTCATCCTTGTTCTCAGAGGAGATGAGATGGAAAAATATGGAGGGCCATAATGAAGATGCCTTGTCTATACGAGGACGGTCCTAGAACATAAACAAAAACAAGTCATCGAGTGGGAGATCTAAATATAGAGGGAGATATAAATCTCCAAGAAAACCTTTAAAGGTGTTCTAGAAATGTGGAAAGGAAGGGCACGTAAAAAATAATTGTAGATCTAAAGCTCCTAAGAAAGGAAAGGGATATGATCATGCTCCTTCTGTAGAGGTGAAAACCACCTCAGATGAAGGTGGGGATGTGTCCTTGGATTCTTCTTCAAGTACACATGTAGATCATGATGCATGCTTGATTGACATGGGTGAATCCTTTCACTTCACTCCCAAGAGGGAGTGGTTCTGGGAGTATAAGAAATATGATGGGTTTGATCTCTTCATAGGGGATGGTAGGAAGGCTAGAATTGTCTGACATGGAAAAGTCAAGCTAAATTTCCAAGGTGGAATGATTAGAACACTTCCGAGTGTTCTCCATATTCCCGCTTAGCCAAAAATCTATTTTTTGTAAGCTATATTAATTATGCAGGTGTAAAAATAGTGTTTGAGAAAGATACCTACAAGATTGTTCTATGACATTTGGTATTGGTGTAGGGAGTTTAGATTATAACTCTGTACAAGATTTTGGGTAGTACTATTATTGATGTGTGCAACATTTCCGTGGTTCGAAAAAGTAGAGTAGAAAATATGGTGGTCTCTTGAGAAAATACCATGATATGGTAGCAAAGTCTTGGACATATTAGAGAGAAGGGCCTTCTAATACTTCGTGGTAATGATATGGTAGAAGGTATGTCTAATTTCTCTTTAGATTTCCATTTCCATGAACATTATGTGTATGGAAGAAGAATCAAGTGAGTTTTAGCTCAGGTGCTAAGAGTGTGAAAGGGATATTAGATCTTGTGCATAGTGATGTGCTTGGACCTGTGTCGGTTTGGATAAGTCTATGTACTATGTATCATGTATAGATTTCTAATCAAGGAATAAATGGATATATATCCTAAAAAGGAAATATGAAACAATGGATAGGTTTAAAGAATTTAACGCTATAGTGGAAAACCTGACAAGGAAGAAGACAAAGGTGTTGAGGGCAGATAATGGTGGATAGTTTTGCAAGAAGAAATTTGAAGACTTTAGTAAGAAGTGTTATATAGCACAATAAAATAATACTCCATACAAACCTCATCAAAATTGAGTTGCAAAAAGAATGAACATGATGTTGATGGAAAAGGAAAGAAGCATGATCAATGGTGCTTGGATAGGACAATAATTCTGGGTAGAGATATTAGAGACTACATGTTTCCTAGTTAATAGATCACCTTCATCAGTGTTTGAGGATAAGACTCCACATGAGATATGGAATTGGAAGAAAACAACCCTTTCATATATGAGGTTATTTGGTTGTGATGCATATGTACATGTTCCAAAGGAGAAAAGAACCAAGTTGGATAGTAAGTATGGAAGGTGCATCATTATTGGGAATAAGGATGGTTTAATAGGTTATAATATTTGGAACCCAAAAAAGGGAAGGTTGTGTACAACTAAGGTGTGGTATTTATATAGGTGAAATGTGTTACTAAACATGAATTCCTACCAAAGGAACCTGAGAGGATAGATTTTGATCTAAAGGAGGAAGAATCAAACTTTACAACAGAATAAGAATTAGAATATGAAGAGCCACAATTGCCAAGTGTAATAAGATCAGTTCAAGAAAGAAGGTAGTAGGAAAGGTATAGCTCATCTATTTTTTGTTAAAATTTTGATTTATCTATTACTCATGATGATCCCATCACTGTTAGGGAGGCAATAGATTCAAAGGATGGAAAATTTTAGAAGGAAGACATGGTGGAGTCTTGAGATCTGGTGGAGCTTCGAGATAGAAGGAAAGCCATTAGAAGAAAATGGTTGCTTAAGAAGAAGATTAAGGCAAAGGGAAAGGTGGGGAAAAAGAGAGCTCAATTTGTAGAAAAAGGTTATTCCCAAGTGCCATGAACTTTATTTTGGTGATATTTTTTCTCTTGTTGCCAAGATAACTTTTATTAGACGAATTTTATATGTTGTTTCTTCTTTTAATTTTGAGGTGGAACAGATGGATGTGAAGAAATGTTTTTGGCACAATGATCTAGAAGAAGAAATCTACATGAAGAAACTTGAAGGCCTTGTGATGAAGGGAAAGAAAGTTCTGGTATGTAGGTTAAAAAAGTCTTTATATGGGTTAAAAAACTCACCAAGGATGTGGTATTAGAAATTTGACATATATTTGAGGACGTGGCTTCAACAAAAGCAAAAAAGATCACTGTGTGTATTTTAAATTAATTGTTGAATGTGTTATTTATATAGTCTTGTATGTAGATGATATGTTACTGTTTGGAAATGAAAAAGAAATTATTCAAGATTTGAAGACCCAATTGTCCTCAAATTCGAGATGAAGGATATTGGTGCTGCAAACTATATTATGGGCATGGAAATTAAATGAGACCGGGGAAAGAAGAAGTTGTAGTTAAACTAGAGGAAGTATGTCAAGATAATATGGAAGAGGCTTAATATGCAGGATAGTAAACTTGTGAAGGTTCCTATTCTTGTAGGTGTAAATTTATATGTTGAATAGTGTCCCAAGACACATGAATAGGAAGAGGACATGTCCTGTGTTCGATAAGCAAGTTCAGTTGGTAGCCTAATGTCTATAATGGTTTGTAATAGACGATACACTGAACATGTAGTGGGAGTATTGAGCATGTTTATGAAAAAAACAGGGAAGGAGCATTGGATAACAGTGAAGTAAGTTTTCAGGTATCCATGTGGTACTAGTGATTATGGTCTATGCTGCCAAGGAAGACCAAGATTGGATAGAGTTTTGGACATTCTTATCTTTTTTGATGCAGATTGGGTTGGAGATCTAGATCGAAGAAGTTGTACAAGTGGGTATGTCTTTAAACTATTTGTTGGTTCGGTAATTTGGATGAGAAAGAGATAGTCTGTAGTGGATTTCTGTACTAGAGAGGCATAATACATGACGACCACTCATGTACGAAAGGAAGCAGTTTGGTTGTAGAGATTGTTCAAGTATGGGGTTAGTAGAACATGTTTTAAGGATAAAATGTGACAGTGTAAGTGAAATTTTCTTTGCAAAAAAACCTGATTATCAATCCAAGACAAAGCACATTGATGTTTAGTATCACTTTGTGAGGGATATGGTTGAGGACAAAAAGGTGTTGCGTGTAAAGTTGGACACTTTGAAGAATGGTGCAAATGCATTGATGAAGTCTATGCGCACTGATCATTTTTCTTAGTGTAGAGAAATAATGGCTAGTGTTAGACTAGACCAATGATTAAGGTCTCCTTTCACCCCCTATGTCAAAAATAAAACAACAAGTGGAAGAATTTTGGGCATGTGTCATATTATTTCCACGACTAGTCACATGCTTGGGGGGCCCCAAGGGGGTCAATAGACCTCCTTATTTATTGAATTTGGCACAACAGTCTGGGATTTTTTTCTTTGGATGCTATATTAGGTGGGAGGGCCTACCTATGGTTTTGTCCATCAACTTTGCACATCGTTTTGGGCATGATTGTTTTTTGCCCATGATATTTTGTAAATATAGTCAAGGGAACTAGGTTATGTTCTAATCCAGGGTTAGTGGATCGGGGTTTATAAATGATTTTGCATGTATATATATGTATTGTAACATTGAAAGGAAAATAATGAAAATCAATCTGGTAGTCCTAGTTTTGGGATCTAGGGTATATATCTATGTATTTGTTTTATTTCCTCATCATTGTTTATTTTCTATTTTTTAGAATTCATATTTAGGTAATTTTTGCACAGTGTTAAAACCCACATTTGGTATCAGAGTTGTTTCTGCTTCAAGGGGATGCCTTTGCTGCTGAGGGGTTTTACTTGGGATTTTTGTGGACACTTTTCAGTGGGAGATCCATGGGGTCGATTCTTGTGGTGAAAGTAGATTGCAAGGAGTGGAAACATAGAGATCAAGGATTTTCATTAGTGGACTTTTAAGGCCTAAAATTGACCTCCTAAGGAAATTATAAAATAATAGTGGAAATAATAAAATAAGATTCTATTACATCATCAAATGTTAGAGGGAAAAAAGAAAAAACTACTTTTTGAAATCGTATTTTCAACTTATATCCCTATGGGTTTACTCCAATTTCGAGTGGGAACAATCGTTAGATGCATAATTTGATTCCTTATCCAGGGAGTGCCCATGTCGCATACTTTCAATGGACCCAACTACACAAAAAATGAGAAATACATGAAAAACATGATTACAATAATGTTTTTTGATGCATTTCTCAATTTTCATGTAGGATGGTCCATCAAAAGTATGCAACATGAGTACTCTTTGGATGAGGAATTAAAGTTTACATCCAATGAGTTCTCCTACTTGAAATTTGAGTAGAGCATTAAGGAAATAAGTTGAAAATATGAGTTGGAAAAAGTAGTTTTATTATTTTATTATTTTTTAATATTTCTAATTTTTACTCCAAAAATGGTGAATCATCCTCCATGGTTGACATCATCATCTTGAATCCTATGGGTTCTTATAAAGTTTATTTTGGTTGTACATTTTTTTAGGAGACCCATTTTAGACCTTAAAATTCCCATAATGAATGCTCAGAGTTATGAGTTGTGGAAACTCAAGATGGAGGATCTGCAAGATAAAGATTAGTGGATCGCGGTAGATCTGGGTACTAAACCAATGACATTGTCAAATGAAGACTCGGCGAAGTTCGATAAAAAAGAAAAGAACATAATACGGTTGTGTATCTCAAATTTAGTATTGATGAATGTATCAAAAGAAGCTACGATGAAGGATTTGTGGGACAAGTTAGGGATATTGTACCAATCTAGGTCTATATTGAACAAATTGTTCACACAAAAACATTTGTATAACCTAGGGATGAAGGACGGAGACTGGGTGACAAAGCATCTAAATTCCTATAATATTGTGATAAGTCAATTATTATATCTTGATATTGAAATTCCATATCAAGGTAAGTGCATCAGTATGTTGTTTTCTCTACTAGATTCATGGGAGAGTATGGTTGTTGGAATAGATAGAAATGCAACTACCTTAAAGTTTGATGAAATAGTCTCATCCTTGATGCCAGATGATCCAGGTGGCTCTACAAATCCTCAAAATCTAGAAATAGATTTAAAACAAAAGTAAATAGATTGAAGTAGATCAAACATTTCATTGCAATCTTTTCAAAGATGCAAATGACACCTCAATCTGGCTTTGTATGAGAGAGTTATCGCTAGTCGAATTTTGGGTGCTACTAGGGCCACTAGTAGTCACTAATGAGGAAATAATTTGGAAAAGTATCGATGCATGGAGTTCAGCCATTGGGATGGGCAAATTTTTTGCCTCTTTAATTTTTCTAGTGACCCTTTAAATTCAAAGGAGAGTTTTTAACTAATACCCCTTAGGCTGTAAAAAGATAAAAAGTATATATTATATGAGGGATGGCAGGCCGCTACCCATGCCACCCTCTTCAATAGTAAAATTAAAATAACCAACGTTTGGTGGGTGGTAAAACCCCACCAACCACCAAATATGCAAATGTATACAATACTAGGGCTAGACCACCATTAGAAGACCTACTGCCCAATCAATGTACCACACATTGAATCGCACTGAGGTTAGTGGGGTTTGAACATGCCTGGCCAACTAGCCATCCCATCACCCAGGTGCCTGAAAACGGAAATGGTTTAAAAATAACTCATGCAGACAAATAATTCCATATGGGGGAGGTCTATTGTCATGACCTTGGGACCTTCGCCCACCTATCCTAGACCACCAACAATGGCGTACATGTGTCGTGGATTACCACCACCATCATATTTAAAAACACACATTCTCCATTTGACCCAGTGGAATGAGGAGTAGAGAGGAGTTACAATTGGGGGGGACCCTGACGTCGAGTTACAGAAGTGAAAAATTGACACAGGGGTATCATTTGATCGTGAGAAAGATTCTTTGGGGCTCTAGAAGTGTCAGTGTTAGAACATGGTCATGTTTATAGTCGTTTGACATGATTTTGTGCCACAAATACAATGGTGATTTCCATTTTTGCAGTTGATCCTTTGGTTTTTAGTCCATGCCAGAAAAGGGAGGTATACGGGTCATTTATGTAATTTTATTGTAATTTATTTTTGTTGCCATTTAATGAAAGAGGCCTCCCCACATTGAGTAGAACACAAAGAAGTAGCCCAAACTCTGTGAAATCCATAATCAAATCGTATTATACGTTTGGTCTCATGGTTTCTTTTGATTTCCTCTTATTTTCATGTGTTTAAGTTACTTGGTTACATGCTCATTTATATGAAATTTTGTATGCATCCTTGAAGTAAAAGATCTGGATCAAGTTTGGTATCATAACAAGTATTCTTGATGTGAGTTGCATGAGTGAATGCTAACCGAGAACAAGCTCTAAAGAGGAGAAGGAAAATTCAAATCCTTTGATCCCAAAGTGGGTTGTGCAACATGGAGATGGAACGTGGCAGATAAGGAAGCTCGAATGGAGGAAGAGTGAAATTATTGCAATATCTTCTTCACCATGGCAAAGAAGGTTGACAAGTTGTTCGTAGAGTATGAGAAGAAAATCAAGCTGGGGAATAAATAACCAAATGATCACACCTTTGTAAATCATGAAGGTGGAAGAGGAGAGCCTCTTGAACCACTATCTCCATCCTCTGGAGATAGTTCTTCTTCTTCCTCTCCTCATCACTCTAACAACAAATCATAGGAATACATCTAAGAAAACATTTTTAAAGCTAGATGTAAAGTTTGATTTTCCCACATATAATGGAGAATGTAATGCACATAAATTAAACAAATGGATTAGGGAGATTGAGGTTTATTTCTAAATTTAGGAGATCAAGGAGTATGAGGCAAAGTTCTAATTAGCATGTCTTCAGCTAAGTGGTACTGCTCTTGTTTGGTGGGAGAGAAGGTTGCAGAAAGGAAAAAAAAACTAGGGTAATATCCTTTCTTCTTCATCCAATTTTGTTTCTACATTAAAAGAAAAGTTTATCATTTGGGTTATCGACAAAAGGATTTAATGGAATGGAAATATTTGAGAAAAGGAAATGGTCAAAATGTACAAAGGTTGACAAAATAATTTAGAAAATAAGCTTTGAATTTTGTTATTTTACTTGGTTGACTAGAAACTATAAGAAAGTATATTGGTGCTTTACATAGTTACATCAAGCATTATTTGTTATTATTTGAGCTTACTAATATTGATGTAGCCAGTGTGAATTCCATTCACCTTTAAATTAGGTGCAAGATTTATAAAGAAGAGAAACCAAAGAAATCATATTTCAAACCTCATAATGACAAGTTCAAAGGAAAAGGCAAGGGAAAGGACAATAAGGAAGCTATAAACAAGAAGGAGGAAGGAGCAAAGCCATCGTGTACACATTGAAAGATGGAAGGTAATGATGATGAACACTTTTGGAAGTCGCGTATGGAGTTGGAACCAAAAATATTTTGGTGGAAACGATAAGAAAATGTCGGTGGCAATTGTACAACAAGACCTTGGATCTAATTCCAGTGACGAGAGACAAATCACAAAAGTGGGCATACAAGGTACTCTTTCTCTTTATGCTAATGAAAATTTTGAATTGCATGAAAGTAGTTATTCAAATGAGTCTCTTGTTAATGAATGAAAGAGCATTGACGTGTTCCTGATTAGAGCCATAATGAAACATACTAAAGTGGAAACGTTCTTTGATCGAAGGTCACAACAAATTTGAATTCGGAATCCTCGGTTTAAAATTTAGGGTTAGGGACCAAGCCTCATCTAAAACCCTACCCTCTTGGTTAGGTGTGTGATAAAGCTAAATTACATGTAACCAAGCTTTCTAGAGCTATATTTTGGATTTCATCCAAACTAGTAGATAAGGTTGATCTTGATGTTGTACCCTTGGAGATTTATGGTATTGTATTGGGGAGTCCTTATTTGTATGAGAGGAAAGAAATTTTATTTCGCCATGAAAACAAATATCATCTCATGAAAAATGAGGTGGAATACATTGTTACAACTCATCATGCCAAAATTAGTGTCAGTCTTGTAAGTGAAACTAAGATGAAGAGATTCATCAATTACAGTGAAGGGTGCATGCTAATGGTTGTGAGAGAAAAAATATGCAGAGACATATGAAGCTTTCCAAGGTTGTGGTCCCTCTCATAAAAAGGAATTGTATGAAATCATTTCTAACTATATTGTACTTTTTCAGGAACCAAGTGGGTTTTCTCCAAAGCATGAGATCTAACATGAGATTCACTTCTAGCAGGATGCTCCTTTACCCAACATTGGTATGTACATGTTGTTAGCCATTGAGATGGAGCAGATAAAGGAGAAGGTGCAGGAAATGTTACTAAGGGGACATACTTATTCTCCATGTGGCTCACCCATCGTGTTGGTGCCAAAGAAGGATGTCACATGGAGGACGTGTGTGGACTACATAACACTCAACAAAATAACGATGAAGGATCTGTACCCTCTTCCGCTCATTGATGATTTATTATATCAATTCAAAAATGTTATTTATTTCAGAAAATAGGACTTGTGCTCTAGCTATCATCAGGCCATGATTGCAAAACAAGATGTATGAAATACTAGATTCAACATAAATCAGGGGTTGTTTGAATGGATCTTGATGCCATTCAGACTATGAAATTTTCCAAACACATTCATCCAGGTGATGAATGATATTTTGACAGCTTTTATTGATGATTTTGTACTTGTGTATCTTGATGCCATTATTTTTCTAGTAGAACAAGCGAAATCATTTGAGTCACATTAAAAAGGGTGCTTGACGTTTTGGAAAAATAAAAATTGTATGTCAAAATGTGTAAGTGTGAATTTGGTAAGATCTCTTTGGTTTACCTGGGTCACGTTGTCATAGGTGGACAATTAAAAATAGATCCTTCTAAAATTGATGTGATTTTAAAGTGGTCTAAACCCGCCAATGTTACAGATTTTTGTAGCTTTTTGGGTGTAGTACAATACTAGAGAAGGTTCATTTCCATTTTCTCCATCATTCCATTCCCCTTACATGCATTCACTAGTGTTAAGAAAACCTTTTAGTTGGGAGGAAAGCATAAGAAATCCTTTGCTACACTGAAAGAGAAGATGAGTACAATAAAATTTTTTCCCTTGACCTACAACAACCTTTTGAGATCGAGATAGATTTCGGTGGGTATGTCATGGGAACAATATTGACGCAGAAAAAGAAACCTATATGTTACATTTCAGAGACATTCTCCCCAGATGTTGTGAAATATCTCACATATGACAAGGAGTTATATGACTTAGTTCAAAGCGTGAAGAAGTGGAAGCACTATTTTATTGGAAAGGAGACCATCATTCACAAAAAATCATCATCCCTTGCAGTACCTTCAGCCACAAACCACGCTTCAACAAGCATGTCATTTCAATTCGATGGGATTCCTTCAATAGTTTCACTTCGCAATAAAATAGAAGAAGGGCACCAGCAACAAAGTGGCAGATATGATTTCTCGCCCTCCTTTTTATGCATCTACAGTTTTTCCAAATGCTTCTTTATATTTTGAAAGTTATGTTGAACATTATGTTGATGATGATTATTTTAATGATATTTATGCAAAAATGATGCATGGATCACAGCTGAATAATTACCATTTGCAAGGAAAATTGTTGTACCACCTTGGAAAACTTTGTATCCCCACCAAGGAGACAGTAAATGTAATGATAGAAGAACAAACCTCTCTTTTGTCAGGTGATTTTGGCGTAGTGAAAACTTTGTGTCATTTGCAAAGGTTGTGTTATTGGCCTCACATGGAAGTATTGTGGCTAGATATGTAAAGATATGTGTGTTGTGTTCTGTTAGGAAACCCACTAATAGAAAATTGGGGCTTTACAGACCACTCCCTATTTCGAGTTGTCCATGGGAAAGTGTGTCAATCGATTTTGTTGGATGTTTTCCTTTGTCTAGGAGAGGTCATGATTATTTGTATGTCGTTGTGGATTGATTTATAAAAATGTGTGTCTTAATGCCTTGTAAAAGGAAGGTCACTACAGAGAAGACTTCTTGTGTCTTCTTCCAATTTGTATCGGTGCACTTTGGACTGCCCACATCCATTGTGAATGATCAACACTCTTGCCTTATTGGGGAGTTTTGGATGACTTTTTTGATAATGATGGACACCAAGCTCAAGAGGAGTGTGACATTTCATTCGCAGACTAATGAAAAAATAGAGGTTGTCAACCACATACTGATAGATTTACTATAAGGATATTGTGAAAAGCATCCCAAGTTGTGGGAGGAGCAACTTCCTTATGTACAACATGCATACAACTAGGTATTGCATTCATCCACTCTAATTCACCATTCAAGACATGCTCTGGATATTTTCCAAAGGATCCCTTAGACATGGTCTTTGGGAGAGATTAAGGTTTCAGTGGGTAAGATGACAGGGATAAAGAACATAATTTCATTAAGTGGATTCAGATGATTCACTAGGTACTGTAGGAGTAGTTGGAGAAAATTCAAACTCAATATAAAGAAGGACATGACAAGCACCAAGACAATCACGAATT
Organism: Pinus taeda; assembly: GCA_000404065.3. NCBI lineage: Eukaryota > Viridiplantae > Streptophyta > Pinopsida > Pinales > Pinaceae > Pinus > Pinus taeda. Next base: position 100,250 of record APFE030705618.1, on the reverse strand, counting down.
CTAAGTTGGAGACAAAGTGCGGCTCCACATCAGTAAAGAAAAAATTAAAGGGGAAGGAAAGAAGCTGAGATGAGACTCATATGTCCCATTCACCATATTAGAGAAGAATGGAGACAATTCTTTTTGTCATGATTTGCCAGCATACAGGCAGATGCACTCAGTGGTGAATGCTAAAAACATGAAGCCTTATGAGCCTTCTTTGATCATGGAGATAGAAGAGGTTGGATAGGTTCCTATAGTGGATGAATTTACACCCGAATTGTTAGGGTCCAACCCTAACCCCATTATTTATGTAATAGGGTCAATTTATAGTTATAGTTAGTTAAAGAGTCAATAAAGCCCATATTAATAATTGTAAGTGGTTGACCTGCATTTAAATAAGGGACCATAGTTAGTTGCAAATGGGCGATGATATTATATATGTGGTATTAATAAGAACCATGGTACTGACCCATCATATTACAACTATGAATCCTATATAAAGGGTAGAGACTCCCCTTGAGGAGCATCATGTCTTATTTTGTAATTGAGCCTAGCTCTATTGGAGGCTTCCCTGTCGAAGAGGCAAGTGAACATTGCTTTCCTTTCTGAATAATAAAATACATGCTATTATTTCTTATTGTTCTATGTTTTGGGTATATTTCTTCACATATTTGGTGTTCTAGTATCTTCTCGTAGGTCAAGAGAATAACAACTGGTATCAAAGCAATTTCCATGGCCAGTTGGATCTCCATTTTTAGTAGATTGTTTTTTGGCTAAAGACGTGTTTCGACATCTTTAAACCACGGGATCTGTCATTGAGCACATAAACCTGCGGATTTGTGGAGGCATGCACGCAGGAAATATAAGAGGTGGTCACCCTTGTTGGACTCCCTTAATACCCCTATGGGTACCCCTTTGAGTAGTAGTGCATTAGGCAGAACCATGCACAAACTGTCTTCCAAGTACCCTCTCCGTATTTCGGAAGCCCCCCTAAGCTCTTTTGAAACCTTGCCATAGATGAACCGTCGGTCGTCTTGCTACTACAATACACTGAGAAAAACACTCATGGAGATTACTCGCATGTACCATAGGGTAGTCTGGTTGTACGGCTAAGGGTACAGTTGATCCTCCTTGGTTAGTGCCCTGAAATATTGGGATGAGTACTACTGTCGAACCCTTATGTATATTGCGATTTGTAGCACCTGACACTCCTTGAGAACATAGTTCCCTTGTCTCTCTTTAGATCACATATCATCTTGCCAAATTATATCTAGCAAGTTGGGCTCTGTCATAGCCACAACAATCAATTCCTCCATTCAGATATATCAAATCTGCCATTCAGATCTATCATATTTTCCAATTGGATCTATTAGACCGGCCATTCAGATCTAGCAGTTTGGGTTCTGTAGCAGTCATAATAATTAGCTCTGCCATTCAAATCTAGCAGCAAGGGTTTGATCACTACCACATTCCTACTCATACTCTACAGTTGATGGTTTCGCCGACAAATATGGCTATTTGTGTGGCTCCTATACCTAGGCGTGATTCTCGCAAGACATTGGGTAGAATTAACTTTTTTGGGAATCAGCTACTGCAGTATTCCTAAGTGAGTCGGGATGCTTATAGGAGACTTAGCCCATAAGAATCGGGTCGACGAGATGAGCAAGGTGGTTCCATTTACTTGCAGCGTCAAAATTTCAGCTGGTCCAAATTTTTTTTCACAGTAACGACAAGTGGACCGGATTAGTGCATGATACAAACCAGAGCTCAAGATATGGCCAATGAGAAGATTGACACCCTTGAAAAAAGTTGGACGCATTAGCGAAGCACATGTAGACCTTAAATGAAACAATCACAAAGGGCAAGTCGAGGCACAATCAGAGACATATGATTCTAATGAAAACCTTGAGGGCGAGTATAGCCATTCTCTTCACTTCTATGGAAACCACCAACAGTCCCAGCTTCGACCACCTAAGCTAGACATGTAAACATTTTATGGCTTTCATTTGGCCATATGGCTATCACAAATGGAGCAACATTTCACATTGAATAACATCAGAGATGATGCGACTAGGCTAAGTGTGGGAAGCTTGTATGTGGACCAAGAAAGATGGCAATGCTAGTAGTGGCATCAACCCTATTATGCAATTCCACTGACTTGGTAGATATTCTCAAAAGACCTTTCTTATCACTTTGACCATGAATGTAACTTTTTGGGTTGTCTTACTAACCTCCGATAGATAAGCACAGTGAAATTATATATTAAAGCCTTTGAAGCATTAGCCTTCCTCACAGAAGGTCTAGTAGATGAATTCTACATGGAATTTTTTATCGGTGGTCTCAAAGATGCCATAGAAGCCAACTTCCAACTACAACACCCAGTCTCATGGTTGGCAGCTTGCAAGATAGCTCATGAAGTAGAACATGTGTTAGAGGCCCAGTTGACTCGTCCAAATTTCATAGCTAAGTGATGCCCCACTCAAGCTCCGAGCACTAACCGAACACTTAAGGTTCAAAAGGTGTCACCCACATAAATGGAAGAAAGAAGAAAGTGAGGATTGTGTTACTACTGTGATGAGAAATCCTCCCCGGGGCATAAATGCAAGGAAACCAAATTCTTTCAAATTGATGCTACTGATCACAGTTCATCTAAGGAAGCCCCACCATTTGAGGGACCAAAGAAGGAAGATGAGGACAACCAACCATACAATGAGCTCCCGGCTACACCTGAAGAACCAGTTATCTCGCTTCATGTTTTGGCAAGAATTTCTTCTCCCCAAACTGCCAAAATCAGGGGTTTTATTAAGCATCGCCCTGTAGTAGTCTTGATTCATAGTGTTAGTATGCATAACTTTATCCATCGAAGAGTCCTTGAAGCAATGCATTGTTTTGTCAAAGTAGTCTCTCACTTCTAGGTCTAGATTGTTGATGGGGGGGACAATGAAATGTGAAGGCCGCTGTGAAAATGTCAAACTTCAAATGGAGGATTATCACCTAAAGACCCATTTGTTTTCCATCAACATGGGTGGGTGTGACATTGTCTTGGGTGTTGAATGGCTCCTCACACTCGACCCAATCACAATGGATTTCTAGGAGTTATATATGAGCCTCAAGCATAATAACCACACACCTACCCTTCATGGACTCCAGGCAGGCGCTTCTTCTCTCATCAACTCGTAGAGGATGGAAAATTTGTTAAAAAAGGGCCACTATGGAGTTATAGCCCAATTTAATGTCATCGAGGTGTTTCAGCCCACTTCTATTCATATTCATCTTGAGATGCAATAGGTCTTAAACAACCATCTGCAGGTCTTTGACAAGCCTCATGAGCTTCCACCATCAAGAGGGGAGCATGATCATAGCATTACTTTGGTCCGAGGGGCACAACCACCAAATGTGCAGCCATATTGATATCCTTTCACCCAAAAGAATGAAATTGAAAAAATCATCAAGGAACTCTTGGAATCCAGTTTCATTCATCCTAGAATTACTCGTTATTCATCACTTGTGGTCATGGTGCTCAAGGAATATGGAAAATGGCGTCTGTGTCCAGACTTCAGGGCCCTCAACAAGCTGATAGTCAAAGATAAATTTCCCATCCCAGTTGTTGATGATTTGCTGGATGAACTAAATGGGGCTCAATCCTTCACTAGCTCAACCTTCACTCGGGCTATCACCAAATTCGCATGAAAGAAGTAGACATTCCAAAGACTTCTTTCCGAACTCTACAGGCCATTATGAATTCCTTGTGATGCCATTTGGTCTTTGTAATGCCCCATCCACTTTTCAAAGCATCATGAATCACCTTCTCAAACCATATCTCAGAAAATGTCATTTTTTTCTTTGATGACATCCTCATCTATAGCATTAACTGGGAGAAACAACTTCATCATGTAGATCTTCTCTTGCAACTGCTCTGGAAGCATAAATTATTTGTCAAATTGTCCAAATTCTCTTTTGGCATGGAATAAGTTGAGTACATGGGCCATATTGTGGGGTGTGAATGTGTCATGTTGGATCCCAAAAAGATCCAGGAAATGCAGGATTGGCCTCAACCAAAGACCTTGAAGAGCTTAAGAGGATTTTTGGGACTCATCAGCTACTATCGCAAATTTTTGCACAATTATGGTCACATTTCTAGATCCCTCACTCGCCTTTTAAAGAAAAATTCATTCCTTTGGAATGATGAAGCACAATAGGCATTTATAGCTCTCAGACATGTCATGTGTTCCACTCCCGTATTGGCACTACCCGACTTCACCAAATCTTTTGTGATTGAATGTGATGCTTCAGGTATGGGTATTGGTGCTATCTTAGTGCAAGAAGGTCAACCCTTAGCCTTCACTAGCCAAAAAATAAGTGGGACAAATATGAGACAATCTACGTATGGGAAGGAGATGATGGCCATATTACATGCAATGGATACCTGGTGACCATACTTATTGGGGTGGCATTTCCTAATCTACATAGACCATCAAAGCCTTAAATATTTTCTGGAGCAATGCCTATCCTCGCCACAACAAAATAAATGGTTGGACAAAATGTTGGGATACCATTATGAGATAATTTACAACAAAGCACACGAAAATGTTGTAGTGGATGCTTTACCACACCAATTTGAGGAGGAAAGCACCCTGCTAGCAATCTATCTTCCCATTCTAGAGTGGCTTGAAGAGGCTCACAAGGAATTATTTTCATATCCTTTGCTCTCCCAACTCATTAATAAATTGTAGGCATATCCAAATTTCATAGTGGGCTACTCTTGGCAGGATGAGATTCTTTGCTACAAGGAAAAAGTAGTGGTATCACCAACATCCACCCTCAAAATTTGCATTTTGGTAGAGTTGCACTCATCTCCCAATGCAGGCCATTCAGGCTTTCAGAAGACTTATGCTCGCACTCGACGTTCATTGTTTTGGATAGGCATGAGAAAGGGCATTCTTACTTTTGTAGCTGAGTGCGATGTGTGTGAGTGCCATAAAGGGGAAATATTCAAATCCCCATGAACATTATAGCCATTTCCCATCCTTGCCTCAATCTCAACAGAGGTTTCTATGGATTTCATTATGAGTCTTTCGAAGTCAGGCAACAAGTCAGTCATCATGGTGGTTGCGGACAGACTTTCTAAGTATGCTCATTTTTGTTCCCTACCCCATCCCTTTACACCAGCTTTGGTGGTTCAAGCTTTCATGGACCACATCTTCAAATTGCATGGCATGCCCACTTCCATTGTGTCTGATCATGGCCTGATCTTAACCAGTAACTTTTGGCAAGAACTCTTCAGGCTACAAGGTACCCAACTACAACTGAATACTTCTTATCATCCCCAAACTGATGGTCAAACTGAAGCAGTCAACACACATTTGGAGACCTACCTTAGGTGTTTCACTTTAGAAAAGCCACATCCATGGATACAGTTGTTACCTATAGCCAAATGGTGGTATAATACTAACTATCATTCCACCACCAAAATGACTCCATATGAAGCAGTTTATGGTCAACTCCCTCCTTCACCTACCTCTTATATCTAGGGATTCTAGAAGGTACAAGCAATGGATCAACTCCTAGACAATAGTGCAACCATGCTGGCCCACCTCAAAGAGAATCTCCATCAACATCATTCAGAGTGCAAATTTCAAGAATGGGATTAGGTATTCTTAGGGCTGCAACCATATAAACAAACATCACTCAAAGACAACGGTTGTCAGAAATTATCTCCAAAATTCTACAGACCGTATCAAATACTTCAGCACATTAGAGAAATATCCAACAAGCTAGCCTTGCCACCCACTGGAAAAAACCATCCCATCTTCCATGTCTCATGCCTCAAGAAAGTGGTTGGAAACCATTGCAGAATTCAAACTAGTCTACCGAAATTGGATGAAAAATGTTCAATTTGGCTCCAACCTGAAAAGGTTCTTGACACATAAGAATGGCACCTACATGGCCACACGATCAAGGAAGTCTTTATCAAGTGGAAAGATACCTCACAAGAAGATGCGACTTGGGAACCAACCACTGTTCTTCAGCAGTTTCTATAGCTTCAGCCATGAGGACAAGGCTATTCTTATGGAGGAGGGCATTTTAGGGTCCAACCCTAACCCCTTATGTATGTAATAGGGTCAATTCATAGTTATATTTAGTTAAAGAGTCAATAAAGCCCATATTAATAATTGTAAGTGGTTGACCCACATTTAAAAAAGTGACCATAGTTAGTTGCAAATGGGCCATGGTATTAGATAGATGGTATTAATAAGAACCATGGTACTGACCCATGGTATTGCATGTATGAATCCTATATAAAGCATAGAGACTCCCCTTGAGGACCATCATGTCTTATCTTGTAATTGAGCCCAGCTCTATTGGAGGCTGCCCCCTTGAAGAGGAAAGTGAACATTGCTTTCCTTTCTGAATAATAAAATACATGTAGTTATTTCTTATTGTTTTGTGTTATAGGTATATTTCTTCACATATCTGGTATTCAAGTATCTTCTTGTAGGTCAAGAGCATAACACGAATGCTTAGAAAAACTACTTGAGGATATCATTCTTCATAAAAATACGAGGACTTCATGGTGGGGATACTAGTAGTATTGGTTTCAAGGGAATGCATCCATGTAAGCGCTGATGGATTGAAAAAGAGAATGTCAACAAAAAATTCGCTCCCTTTCCAATTGATGGATAAGGCTTTTGGTGGTCCATAAGCTCATTAGTGTGTAGGAATGGTCCAAGTGGCTCGGAAGATGCTCAAAATCAATAAATATCTCAAACATCAAAGTCACTGTATTGAAGTAGCACGAAGGTCAGATTGACGATCTCATTGGAATTTTTTCAATGGCACGAATGACACCTCAATTCAAGTTTGTATGAAAGATTTATGGCTAGTCAATGTCTTGGTCAAACTAGGCCCAGTGGTAGTCACTAACAAGTCAAAAATATGGAAATGTCTTTGCGCATGGAATCTAGTCACCAAGATGGGAAAATTTGTCACCTCTTTAATTTTTCTAGTGACTCTTTAACTTCGACATATATTTTTTAACTAATATCCT
>APFE030705618.1:63679-93200 GCA_000404065.3 Pinus taeda | reverse complement strand
TATATATATTATCGTAGGGATAGTGAGCCACCACCCCTGCCACCCTCTCCAATAGTCAAATTAAAATAACTAAAGGTTGCATGGTAGTCAAAGCTTGCCAACCACTGAATATACATATATATAATATTGGGGTGGGCCAACATTAGTAAACCCAGTACCCAATCAATGTAACACATGTGGAATTGCACCAAGGTGAACCCACCCGGCTAGTTGGCTGACTCGCCCCTTTGATGGCCCTCAAATGATAAGGTTTGAAAATAACATGCACGAATAGACGATGCCATACGGGGGAGGCCCAGGCGCTTCTCCCTAGCAGGTCCACCCGCCCATTTTCGACTGCCAACAAAGGCCCACACAGGTTTTTTTGGAATCTCTACCGTAAATGTATCTAAAAACACACTTTCGCTAATCGAACTAGGGGCAGGAGGAGTGCAACGTAGTTCCAACCATGGTAGAACCATGACCAGAAGAACCCTAACATGGGGTTCCATGAGAGGAACCTTCACTCAGAGGAATCATTCAATGTTGAGAAAGATTCCATGGGGATTTAGAAATGTTGGTATCATAATGTGGTCAGGATTATAATTGTTTAACATAATTTTGTGCCAAAAATCTAATGGGGATGTCCATTTCTACCACTGAGCTTTGCATTTTTAGTCCATGCTAGAAAATGGAGGTATAATGGTAATTTATGTACTTTTATTGTAATTTTATTTCAGATTCCATTTAATGAAAGAGGCCTCCCCACATTGAGCAAGGCCTGAAGACGTAGCCCACATTGGGTGAAATCAATAGTCAAATTGTCTTGTGCCTTTGATCTCATGGTTGGTTTTGATTTCCACTTCTTTTCATGTGTTTAAGTTAATTGATTAAATGCTCTTTTATATGCAATTATGTATGCATCCTTAAAGAAAAAGATCTATATCTTCACAGGAGATGAGATAGAAAAATATGGAGGGACAAAATGGAGATGACTTGTCTGTACGAGGATGGTCCCAAAACAGAAATAGAAATAATTCCTCGAGTGGGAGATCTAAATCTAGAGGGAGACCTAAATCTCAAGGAAAACTTGTAAAGGTGCGCTACAAATGTGGAATGGAAGGGAACATAAAAAAGGACTTTAGATCTAAAGCTCCTTAGAAAGGAAAGGGATCTAATGATACTCCTTCTATAGAGGCGAAAACCACCTCAAATGAAGGTGAGTATGTGCACATGGATTCTTCTTCAAGTACACATGTATGTTATGAGGCATTGTTGATAGACTAGGGTTCTTCCATTCAGTTCACTCCCCATAGGAAGTGGTTCTAGGAGTATGAGAAATATGATGTTGGTGATGTCTTCGTAGCAGATGAAAAGAAGGATGGAATCGTTAGACACAGAAATTTAAAGCTTAAGTTGCAAAGTGGAAGGATTAGAACACTTACGAGTGTTCTACATATTCTTGCATTGGCTAGAAATATGATTTCTGTAAGCAAGATGGAGGACGTAGGTGTAAAAACACTATTCGAGAAGTATACTTGCAATATGGTTCAGGGAGAATGCGTATTGATGTGGGTAGATCAGATTATAAATATGTATAAGCTTCTTGGTAGTACTGTTATTGATGGGTGAAATAGTTATGTGGTTCCCGAAAGTGGAGAAGAAAATATAGTGGTCTATGGAGAAAATATCGCTCTATGGCATCAAAGGCTTGGACATATTGGAGAGAAGGGCCTTCGAATACTTCATGATAATGCTGTCATAGGAGGTATGTCTAATTTCTATTTGGGTTTCAATTTTTCTGAACATTTTGTATATGGGAAGCAAAACTAGGTGAGTTTCCCCTTTGGTGCTAAGAGGGTGAAAGGGATGTTAGAGCTTGTGCACAATGATGTGTTCGCAGCTTTGTTGGTTCCATCACTAGGTAAGTCTCTGTACTATGTATCATTTATATATGACTTCTCAAGGAATACATGGATATATTTCATCGAGAATAAATATGAAGTCTATGATAGGTTTAAAGAATTTAAGGCTTTGGTGGAAAACTAGACACAGAAGAAGATAGAGGCATTGAGGATAGATAATGGTGGAAGCTTTTGCAAGAAGGAATTTGAAGAGTTTTGCAAGAAGTATGGTATACTACGATAGAAGACTACTCCATAGACACCTCAACAAAGTGGAATTGCAGAAAGAAAGAAGCATTCTCAATGGTGTTGGGTTAGGACAAGAATTATGGGCATAGGCGGTGGATATTGTCTGTTACCTGGTTAATAGATCACCTTCATAAATGTTGGAGGATAAGACTCCACATGAGGTATGGACTGGTAAGAAACACTCTCTTTTTCATGAGAGGGTATTTGGGTATGATGCATATGTACATGTTCCAAAGGAGAAAAGAACCAAGTTGGCTAGTAAATCTGAAAGTTCCATCTTTATTGGGTGTAAGGATGGTTTAAGTGGTTATAAGATTTATAACCCAGAAACAAGGAAGGTTGTGTGGCACCGAGATGTGTTGTTTATAGAGGTGATATATGTTATTAAAATTGAATTCCAACCAAAGGAACTAGAGAAGATAGAGTTTGAGCTAAAGGATGAAGAATCAACCTCTAGAACAGAACAAGAATTAGAAGATGAAAAGCCTTAAACTCCAACTATGAGAATATTAGTTCAAGAAAGAAGTCAACTAGAAAGGTTAGTGCATCTACTTTCTGTTAAAATTTTTCTTTATCTATTAATGATGATGATCAAAAAAATATTAGGGAGGAAGTAGATTCAGGGGATGGAAAGCTAGGGAAAGAGGTCATGGTTGATGAAATTCCCTCCTTGGACAAAAGTGAGGGCTGAAATCTAGTGGAGTTGTTGGCTAGAAGGAAACCCATTGCAAGAAAATGGGTTTTTAAGAAGAAGATGGATGTAAGAGGCAAGGTGGAGAAATACAAAGATCAGTTGGTAGCGAAAGGTTATTCTTAGGTGTCAAGAATTGATTTTGGTGATTTTTTTTCTCCTGTTTCCAAGATAACTTCTATTAGATTACTTTTATAATTTGTTGTTTCTTTTGATTTTTAGGTACAATAGATGGATGTGAAGACAACATTTCTTCATGGGGATCAGGGAGAGGAGAGCTGCGCAAAGCAACTTGAAGGGTTTGCAGTGAAGGGAAAGAAAGAACTTGTATGCAGGGTAAAAAAGTCTTTGTATCGGTTAAAAAAGTCACCAAGGATGTGGTATCATAATTTTGATACATATATATGGGGACTTCGCATAACTAGAAGCAAAGTAGATCATTACATATATTTTAAATTTATTGGTGACTATGTTATTTATCTGGTCTTGTATGTGGATGATATGTTGGTGATTTGAAACGCCAAAGAAATTATCCATGATTTGAAGACCCAGTTGCCCTCGAAATTCGACATGAAGGATCTTGGTGTTGAAAACTATATTTTGGACATGGAAATTAAATGATATGGTAAAGAGGAAGCTCTTGTTAAACCATAGGAAGTATGTTGAGAAAATATTGTAGAGGTTTAATATGCATGATAGTAAACCGATGAAGGTTCATATTCTTTAAACCATATGCGGTGATGCATATGTAAATTTATCTATTGAATAGTGTCTCAAGACACAAGAAGATGAAGAGGACATGTCTCGTGTTCCATTTGAAAGTGGAGCTAGTAGCTTGATGTATGGAATGCTATGTACTAGACCAGGCATTACACTTCCATTGGGAGTATTGAGTAGGTTTATGTCAACATCGACGATGAAGCATTAGAAAATAGTGAAGTAGGTTCTTAGGCATTTTCTTGGAAATAGTGATTATGGTCTGTGCTACCAAGCAAGACCAGGATTGGACAAATTTTTGGACATCCATGGATTTTTTGATGTAGACTTGGATGAAGATCTCGATCATAGATAATCTACAAGTGGGTATGTATTTAACCTATTTGGAGGTGTAGTTAGGTGGATGAGAAAGATATAATGTGTAGTGGCACTTTCAACTATAGATGTAGAATACATGGCAACCACTCATGCAATCAATGACGTAGTTTGGTTGCATAGATTGTGTTCAAGTATGGGGTTAGTACAATGACCTATAATGATAGACTATGAAAACCAAAGTGCATTTTCTTGGCAAACAATCCTACTTATTGCTAAAAAAAAAGGCTTTTGATGTTTAATATGAATTTGTAAGGGATATGGTTGAGGACAAAAATGTGTTGCTGGTAAAGGTGGACACTTTAAAGATTGTTGCAGATGCATTGATGAAATCTGTGACAACTGAGAATTTTTCATGGTGTAGAGAAATTATGGTTTTTTAATGGCTATACCAATGACTAAGTTCTCACCTGACGCCCATCTGTGGAAAAGAAAACAACAAGTGGGGGAATGACAGGTGTGTGTTATATTCTTTCCATGACTAGTTGCAGGTGTGCAAGGGTCATAGGTTGGGTGAGAAACTGTTGTGTGTGGAGCATGATTGTTCAGAGGTCTTTGTTTCATCCGGATGTATACCCCAGGAAGTTTTGTACACCCCTCCACGCGGGGGGGCGCGGGGGGGGACTTGTAAATTTGCCTTGTAAAAGTATAGTAATTTCTAGTCAATCTGAGCCGTTCATTAGGCGGATGATCTGACGGTAGAACTTATGTTTAGTTTAGGGTTTTTTGCCCTAGAAGGCAACCCCTCTCTTTGTATGAGGGTATTGTATTTGAGGCGGCGATATTGATGTGTATTCTGTGTGTGAGCGAGAAACAGGGAGGTGAGACTGTGAGAGAAAACAGAGGATATTACAGCGGCTTTGCTGTAGGTTGTGTCTCTTCATTTTGCTGGATAATAGAAAGGAAGGACTGGCTGTTCAAGGTAAACGTAGCCCAAACTGGGTGAACCACGTATATCTGTGTCTCTCTTGTTTTGTGCATTTTTTGTGTTTATATTTCTGCATTATTTCATGTGTTCCGTTGCTCCGTAATATATAATATTCTAACAGAAACCTCACTGTTCTTTGTGCTGGTCACTGCAAGGTTGTGACATGGGGGAAGTATCACCCCCCATTGGGGGGTTTCAAGGGGGAAATAGCTCCCCTACATGGGGTCAGGGGCAGCAGACCATCAATTTATTTTTGGACCCTATATTAGTGGGTGAACCTCCCTATGGTTTTTGGGATGACGGCTTCCTCCCCGTGATATTTTCTAGATTTAATCAAGTGAACTATGGTTATGTTATAATTGAGGGTTAATGGATTGGTTTTGATGAATTCCTCAGTATGTATATATATGTATTGTAACATTGAAAGGATAATAATGAAAAATCAATGTTGTAGTCCTAATTTTGGGATCCAAGGGAAATCTCTATGTATTTTGTTTTTATATTATTGTGATTGTTTATTTTCTATTTTTTAGAATTTGTCTGCATGTAATTTATGTATAATGATAAAACCTATAGTAGGAAGTTAGCCTACCCTTAGATTCGTTGAATCTGAATGAGTGAAGAAGGCATATGAAGATCGATGATCACCTGTACTTTCACAAGCTCAAAAAAAATTTCATGTTTCGAAATAACAAAATGTATAATTCAGTCAAAACTAATACAGAACAAAAATTTGTCTAGATTTAGTCGAACATTATAGTGCCTACACTGTAATAAAATGACTCTCAAATGCATTGGGTAATCATCTTGATATTTAGGGTGAGTAGGGAGATTAGGCAAATAAGGTTGCACGATGTGTTTAATGTCATGTAAATTGAGATCCATTTCCCATTGAAACATGGCCCCAACATTCTTTAAACCAAATAGGAGTTTTAAGGTAGGAAAATGTACCCCAGGGATAGATAAATGCAGTTTTAGGTTGGTTCACTGAGAGAATTTGATTTGATTATATCTAGAACCATCCATCAAAAAATAGATTTCCTAGATGGCACAATCATCAATAATCTAGTCAATCAATGGGATCAGGTAATTGTTATTTTCACAAGCACGATTTACATCCCGATAATCAATGGATACATGGATTGTCCACTATTCAAAGGAACAGGGTATATGGAACTAGCACGAAGAAGTTTTTCGACTTCAGTATTTATCGTGGCAGCTTTTCTAGTATGGACTTAATGGAGGCACATTAGGATTGGTTTAGCATCACTATACATTTTAATCTCATGCACCACTATATTTAGGCTGATACCTAGAATTCCCTCATACGTATAGGCAAAGACATCTAGAACCAACTAAAAAAAGGTTTTATAGGTCTTAATCTCATAAGGAGAGAAAGACGCACCAATGCATGGACTTTTTACAATACCTGATTTAATAAAGATATGAAGAGGTATCATCCCTTCGATATTTGAGAGATTCTTTTCAGAATTGACTTCGTGAATAGAAAAGGAATTAGTTAAAGGCTTGATGATATTGGGTAGATATAGATCACTGAAATTATCCACAATGGAATTTGGTAAGGAGGAACAATGGTGATGATCATCCCATGGCACATCATCTGGCATAATGATCTCCATGATTCTCCCATCGGTAGAGAATATACGAGATAACAGATCACAAGATGTGCCCTAATCCAATGATTGATTGACCCAATTGACCAAATGGAATGTATAAGACTCACAAACCGAATAGATGGCTTCGTAATCAAACTCAATGGAAAAAAGTGAAATTCGGTGGCCAAAACTATGGATGTTAGTTTCATTTGGTACAATCCGTGGATCACTTGGGATAGTAGAATATGATATCACTTTCATATAAGAAACCGATGATGAGTTCTCAAGAAGTGAAGGAGGAGGGAGAAAAAAGGTTCCCATGAGAAAGGAATCCTTCAGTAGTCCAACCCCAACATGCTGATAAGAGTGTAGAGTTTCCCCTACAAAGGAGACACTTCTATTAACATGAGAATTAGAGGCAAAGAAGGTGAGTTTTTAAACCGCCATAATCTTGCCCTGATAAGGAAAGATGATCATACGAAAATAACTCAAAATGATAACACCCATAGTGTAAACCCATGTGAGACCCAACAGAGGATTATAGTCAAGAGGCTTGTTAATTAATTCAACGTCTATGTATACAATTTTTCCCCCTAATTCTACTTGTAAGGAGTTTAGAATACTATAAGATTTATACATTATCCCATCAAAAGCTTTCAATGTGGTGTGACTGAATTAATTGAGGAGATCCAATCCCTTTCCAGCAAGACATAGACATTATACAAGTCATGGGTCCGTCATCCACAATATAATGATGAATATACTTACCCGAGATGATGACCTGAATGATAAAATCCAATTGAGCCTAAAGTCGAAGGGTATAGTTCTCATGACTGAAAACAACTAAGTTGGAACATGAAGAACCACACATCCAATAGCCGAAAGGAAAACCTTCCTCTAGGTGGGTGAGCTTTGCAACACCTCGAGGAGTGATAGAATTTATGGATACTTAGCCAAGTCTTCAAATATGTTATAATTTTGAGGAATGTTGGCATGAGGGTTGAAAGTGGATTTATGAATAACTCCCTTTGGAGGCCTAATAGTTAACTCTGTAGGAATCGTGGGCAGAGTGGGATCAGATGGAGGTGATGCAAAAATGGTAGGTTGATCAATAACATGACCATTTATAGCATTGATATTACGATAGTCCTTATTCTGAGTAGCCACCATACCATCATATTTAGTCTTTGAGGAGGAAAGCATTAAAATTGTGTTAGAGGAGGAAGGGTCCAAAGCAACCACGTGGGTCTCCTGACTGGGAAATGGGTTAGTTAAGACAGTGGGAGAAGTGAAGGATTTCTTAAACTATTTCACTTCCATGTGGTGAGGAAAATCATGAATAAAGTTCTCTTCATTGAAAATCAAGCATGGGTAGTGAGGCTTTCATTTCTCATAAGAGGAATGATTTTTTTTTTATCCTGTGGTGAAGAATCTTTCTTATTATTTCCTTTTTCTTTCCTCATGTTTCCTAGTTTTTGTTAAGATTTACCTTTATAAGATGAAATGACATATTATCTTGGAGGAAGAAGTCGCAAGACGATTGGATGAAGGGTTTTGGGCATATACAATGAGAGGAGTATCAAATGGTTTACTCACCATCTGCAAACTGGCAAAACCAATGATGCCATCATGAGCATGAGATTCTTTACCAGGAGTTGTAGGAACAACGTTAAAATGTCTTGGAGCATCTAGTATATTCTGATAGAGTGTGCCATATTGGGTATAGATGAGGTCCAAATACAAGGCACAAGCAATCACTTGCTCTTCATTGATGACCCAATATTTAGATACATCCTCTGTGATAGATGGAAACAACTATTTATTGAACCATTATGCTAACAATTGATTTGGAACATAGATATTAACCAATCAGCAACAATGTTGTCACTCATGAATATGATTTGATATATGAGAAGCTTTAGTTTGTTTAAATTTGGTCAAAAGTTATGTTCCATTTTCATACTGGATGGGTAACCAGAAATGTGTAAGGAAGGTGGTAGTTAAAGAACTAGAATTGTGAAATGAAGCTCTAGGTAATTCAATGTACCATTTAGTTATGATACATATAAGAGTGTGTTGGAAAAGACGTAATAAAAAATAATCATCAGTAAGGGAGTTTGAAGAAAACGACAAATGATATGTCATGACATGGGTCGATGGGTATTCTCTGGGATTCCCATTGAATTTTGGGATATGAGAAGGCAATTTAGTAGGAATTATTGGCCACCAAGATAAATGAGTGATAAGATCATTCCTAATCTGAGTCAAGTCTGGGAATTCGAGATTCGCCACAAAAGTTAACTACCGGTTAAAGTCAAGTGGACGATATCTTAGATAAGGAGGAATATCCTTAGAAACATGTACTTACATTCCTTTATAAGGAGGGTTCTCATAAACAGGAACATGGGCACCAGAATAAAGACGATTCCAGTAATTAGCATATGCGTAAGCTTGTTGACCAATTCCAGGATAATTCTATAAAGGTTGGAATGGATAGGTATGGATATGTTGGCCTTAAAAACGAGCTTGAGGAATACCCTGATAACATATACACTATTTCCCTGTGGGATTTTGCATCGTCTCGACATAAGGTAGACTGGATTGATGTTGTGCCATACTATACACAATCTATCCTACTAGAATTTGAGGAATACCTTTCCAAAGTGGTTGAGACTGCAAGGTACCTTGTAGAGGTTGTGTAAGTGGAACTTGAGGGGTACTAGATACTAATGGAATCGACTTCAATGGAATAGAAGCTTGTAAAGGTTGACTTACATGTATTTGAGGTTTTTGAGGTACATATTGAAGGTTATGAATTTGAGATGAAGATGAGATAGGTTAAGAATTGAATAATCGGTCCAAAATCGAGCTAGGTTGGATGGGAAGAGTAGGTTTCCAAATAATGGAATCCATCCCAGGATAAGAAGGATTATACTATGTTTGATTACCAATATGAGGTATACCAAAAACAGGTTCCCCCCCTTCCATAGCAAGAGGGGATGATTGAGGTAGCTACACGCTAGAGGGAGGAACCAAACATAAGGAGAGTTAAGTTGTTGAAGATATCCTTGCCGACTAACATAAGGGTCAACCTGTTGTTCAACTGCAGGTGTAGGCAGAGGATAGGGGGAAGGATGAGTAGTATTCATAAGGGAAGTGCCACATAGAATTCTTGAAATGGATGACATGGGGGAGGTCGAAGGACTGAAAGATGAACCAGATGAGGTACTAAATAGAGATAGATAGGTAGGTAGGATGGATGGGCCACCATACAGATGTTCCTCTAGTGATGATGAAAACATGGATGTTGAAAAAACTTTTGATGTCTCAACTAGAGTTGTGGATACAGGTTGGAAGTCATATCAAATCCAATCATGTTTAAATATCCCAATGAAGATTATTACGAGAAATCTATAGGTGATTCAAAAGAATTAGGTAAAGGAGTTTGTGTTGGAGTTTGAAGAGGAGGAAGAGGATCGGTCTGATAAAAATGTAGTCCAATCCAATTAACAAGAGTAGAAGGAGGAAGATATTTTTATGGGATCTCTTAAATACTCACAAGACTACATGGAAGAGGTTGACCATTAGGTCCAAGAGATATAGATGGCAGTGCTATCTGAGAGAATGGAATATATGGGTAAGGTCTCAACATAATGGGTGAAGATGGTTGAGGGTCATTAGGTTCAAAATACTAAGGTAATAAAGTTTTTGACTTAGGAATGTCAGGCTCAATAACCTTAGGCAATAAGTTTTTAGGTACTTTTATTTTGATATTGTCATATTCACCCAAAGTTGTAGGGGTATTATCAGACTCAGTATTCAAAGGGAAAAATGATTCTGCTGGATGAGATTTAGGAGGAGGACCAGAAGTAGTTGTTGAATTTCCCAATTTGGTACTTTTCATCTTCTTATGCTTCTGACGATGGCTAGGAGTAGCCTTTGGTAGAAGAGGAGGCTTATTTTTCATTCTACATGAATGACAGAGTGAGGGATTTTATTCTTCCATGTTGGATAGTAAATTTTAGAAATTAACACAAAAAATAAATAAAAAAGAGGGTAATATAGGCATAAAGGATTACCAAGCAACTGTGAACTACAATATACACCCTTGTGAACAAGGACTTAGCATATGTGCATGAGATCTCCCCGAATGTTGTGTTTGGTGTATCATAGTACAGAAGGTGGTCATCTTAGTTACCTATGGAAAGGATAACAACCTATATGGGACATCCAAAATATACTCAATTGTACATAGAAGTGCAGTGTGTAGTAGTAATGTCTAATTCAAAACCATTCAATGAGATAATTCCCATATACCTTACGTATGTGGAGTGCCATCCAATATACCAAAGGTATGCAAAGATCGATCCTATACACTCACGTACAGGGAAGAAGATTTCACCCTAGGGATACAACGCTGGTAAAAAACAACATCTCCTACATTTAACGACATTGGAGAACATCTCTAGCCTAGACCTCTAAATGTTTGTGTTAGTGTTACAAATGCTCCTTACGTTGAATCAACTAATTTTAATGTGTATCTTCAATTAATTTTCAATTCTTGGGCCCATCACGAATGTCACCTAAAAATCCTAAAATGAAAAGCAGAATGATGAAACGAAATTTTTCTCTTTCAATGAAAATAAATCTAAGGGAAGGGACAAAGAATGTGCAACAAAGAATATGCAAAAAGAATGTCTAAAGTACAATTCCATTTTAATATAATTTTTCGACGTTGATGCAACAAAAAACCATAAATGGAAATGCAACTATTTTTCTTTTCATGTCACTTAATTTTAAAAAATGAAGAAAACTAAGATTCAAAGTCTAATCGCTAATTCAATCAACATTTTCATAAAGATACTAGAACTCCAATTCATTTAAGAAATTAATGATCGAATGAAATAAGTTTGCAAATGACCTAATGATATGAAGAAATGAAAATCTAAACAAATCCTTGCTAAAGTCACAAAAACCAAAATATAACAAACAGAAGCTTCAAGGAGATGACAGGACACTTAAAGACTCAATGAAGAGAAGTTGGAAAAAATCTGATGAGACTGAAAATAAAAACAAAATCAAATTTGTGCATAAAAAGATTCAATGCAAGTGTAAAGGAGGCACTAGCTCTATGCAACGTAGGCTCAAAGAAGGCTGAGTTGGTGTACAACACTCTGTGATAAGACCATAGGGTGCATGGGTCTACAATGCAAATTTCTCACACGAGGATTACAATTGAGACTTAGTGAAGTATCTTTCTAGGTTTGTTGTTGACTGAATAAGAGAGTTAAAGTTTGAAGAAGAGGTATCACAAGCAGAATGGACAAAGAAATCACCAAGTGAATACATAGTTCTCTAGTATTGTCGCTAATTCTTTTTATACAAAATCTACGACTGTGGACAAAAGTATCTTTCCTAGATCTGGTAGAATCACCTAGATAATGGGATGAAGCCTACCTAGAATATTTCATATGATTCATTCCTTCCCTGGATTGCATGCTCCAATACCACTTTGATCACTATAATTAGAACATGCACAATCAGACAACACAAGCCAACGATCTACGGGATCTATGTATAAACATCTAATAACATTATTTAATTGATAAACATGGTATTAGAATACATGAAATCATAACATCGTATATCAGAAAACAAAGGACTCTTTGCATTAATAGAAATGGAGTGAGTTACAACCAAAAATAGGTGTTGATCTTGTAGAAGAACTCCCTCAAGTGGAATTTTCCTTTCCTTGCCACAAAGTGCACCTCTAACAATACTAATGCATGGAATTATATCTCTCCCAACAACAACATAAGTATAGAATCACTCTCCATAATCCAAACCCTTGCCCATGGATGGAAGTAAATATATAGATGAAAGTGGTAGTTCATGAATTATTATCATTTTATTAGTATGGGCTTGAGATCCACCCTTGATGGGACGATGAGCTCAAGGGATAAGGAATGAAAACTCCAAGATAGAATATTATATTATTCTAGACTTTTATCTAAGGTAAATAGTTACAACATATCTTTGAAGCTTCATGAAGAGGAAGCTTTAGGATTTTTTTTTTGTTTTCCCAAATTTCTAGAATCAGCACAGCCCCAACACTGAGCAATGTGTTGGTGACCAATTCAAGTGTAGAGTAGGGAAACCTACTAGTCAACTCTGGCCAATGAGGGCTTGGGGCACGTTCATCCTAAATATTACAGAAATAAAGAAGTTTAAGAAGAAACTCAGGGATTAGAATGAGCCATGCTTGGGGATTTGTGTAGAGAGGATATTAAAGTGTTCAAAAGATGTGAATGGTCCTATTTGAAGGTCTATAGACCAGATGTGACAAAATTTCCTATAACAACATCCTTTTATTTGTGAATTGTATTAAGATTATTTTACATTATTCCACGGAGGTTAACTCCCAAACACCTTTTTCATAATCATTGATAATTAAATTAAAATTCTATAAAACATATTCCAAAATAAACAAATCTATAGAATTTAAATTTATGGTAGCCTATTCCAAAATAGACACCCTTATAAACATAGATATAAATACCATGTACCATGTTTACAAAGGGAAAGTTTTAACATACCTAGTTAAAATGTGTGCAAGCCTTCGCTTTTCCACATAAATATAAATAATATATTGTATTTTTGTTAGAAAAAAGATAGTAACCATCCCACTTGACTTAAAATGTGGAGGATTTGTCCGAAGGCTTGGTGCAACGAATGTGTGTAGAGGTTTGATCCCATGGTTGTGGTATAACGGAGGTTTGATCCACACAATTCCCTTAGTCTAATCTTGAATGCCACTAAGTCCAATTTTGCGAAATTAATTTTTTCTATGAGAGAATTTTTCTTTGTCATACATAGAAATTTTGGTATTCTCATGCAATTCGTCGTCTCCATCTACGTCATTTCCTTGTTTGTGTTCAATTGATATCTCATGGTGGATTATTTATTAGAAGTTGCATGATGCACAAATTGATGGCTTTCTCGATGCTTATGGTTGTGTCACCAACATATATAATTTGAAAAAGTGAGAGGGGACAAGCACTACATATTAAGATCCATCTCTACATCTTCAATTGGTCAAATATTTTCTTGAGAGGTGATTTTAAAAAATAATTTTTATAATATTTTTACTCCCCTTTCCTTCGATTGTTTTTGAAAGTTTGAAAGTGCAACTATTTGGCAATAAGGCAAACCAAAAGAATCTGTAGTATCTATTTTTGGGTCATATTTTCAAGCCCGTCATTTATGTTTGAGTTTCCACTTTGTAGCAAAGAGTTGATATTTCTCAAGATCTTGTGCTTCTCACCTTTCTTTTGGTTATTTAGTGAGCTTTATAGAATTAAATTGAATAACTCTACTCCTATCCTTTCTAAAAATATTTTATTTTAGCTAGAAAATATCTCATCTCTAACCTTAACCAAACCAAATTCAAAAAGGAGATAACAAAATTAACGAACTACATCATGATACAATTCCTTGTTGTAAACAAACTAACTGAGGATAAAGATTTCATTTTAAGGTGTAATTATATCTTGTAAAATAAATTTCTTACCTGTATAGATGAATTTATATTAATTTAAATAGATGAGGTTCTACAAGGATTTTTACAGCTTTACATTTGTTATCTAGATTTCTATAGATTGAGAATTTATTTTTAGTTTTTAACATCTTTTATATCCTAATGCATTTAAAAACATATTTCAATTAATCAAAAAAATAAGATTTTATTTAAAGTTGTGTTGCAAAATAATTGTAAAAAAAAAAAAAAATTAGAAATTTTATTTCTAGTAAACTTATATAAATTAATTAAATAGTAAATAGGCTTGAGGGTTAGCTCAATTGGTCAAGGTCGCATTGCTAAAAACTTTTCCATTGTGAGGTTGATGAGCTCCAGTATTGTTGCAAGGATGTTGCAACTCCTAGGACTACCAAATTTACTTCATCAACCTAGGGTTTGTACAAACTTGGAGGTGATAGCGTTGTATACGCCGTAGATGTAATGGTCTACTCTTGTCACTTCTCAACTAGAAAAATAGACAACTAGGGTTTTCCAAACCAGTATTATATTGAGTAGAAGGAGTCTAACCACTAATAGCAATTAGAAAACTATCTGTAATGTAAAAAGGGAATTTTGCCTATCTTAGGAAATGAAAATGCATAATGGGAAAGTGCTATGAAGTGACATGAAATTCTCTAGCTAAGAATTTACACATTACTTGCAAAAGAGACCTAATTTAACCTTGCATTCTAACATCTAGTTATTTAGACTAAGTAAGCATGGAAATTGTCCTAAAATTGTTACGACTGTTGTATGAATGTACTAACTAGAAATTGCATAAAATAGCCTTTTCTGGATTTCAATTTTATGAATGTAAATGCTAAGTGAACCAATATGATCTTTTGCAGGCGAGAAAGGAATGGGGAAATAGGTCTAGAGTGGTTCTTAGGGCATGGAATCCAAGTGGAGGCCTAACCTAAGCTCAAATGATCATTTTTGCCTAATTCAGGTTTAAAAGAGTTTGTTACAAGGTTTCTTGTAGTACTACAGGATGTCTTGGTTTACTTCAGGAAATAGAATAAAATATCTAGGAGGTTAGGAGAGGTTGAATAAATGTAGGAAAGGTCTATAATGGTGGGATAAGTCTTAGAGGAGGTGTACACTACCTAAGTTTTAGCACAACTCTTCAAGATGGTTCGATTTATTCAAGGGAGGTGTCCACTTTGCTACAAAACAAAAATTTGGATTAGGGTTGGTAGCCTTGGGAAGTATGGGTGAAGAAGACTTGGATGGGGCTATTGAAATGAGTTTTCCATGCATATCATAAAATTTTGCAACAACACACATTCTTTCCTTCATTTATGCATAACTTCATTTACATATGGAAAAGATGAGTTGAATTTAGGAAGAAAAGATTCATTGATGGGTAATGGTGAAATATGTGAAATTCAATGTGTTCCAAACTACAAGAACTTCGAAAAACCAAAATGACAATTACAAGTACTTCTAAGGAATTATAAGAACTAATCTACACAATCAAGAACCTTAGCAAAGCAATAATCTAAAGAGACAAATATTTTTTTTAGGTTGTGAGAGTGGGGCCCTCAAACCATGATCCCATGAGGGAGATGAGGAAGCGGCCCCTATCACCAGCTTTTATGAAGTATTCACTTTCACTATTGTACCACTAATCTACCTTTTAAACTATTGAGAGAAAAAATAAATAATTGTTCAAGTAATTGTAAATCGAATAAAACAAAAATAACTTCAACAACTAAATATGAATGTAATATGAGCATAGATGTACAAAATGAACAGGAACCTCTGTAGCTATGGTTAGGCCCTAACCCAAGAGCTTCAGCCCTCTAAGTCAACTCAGTGCTGGACCAAAGAAACCCTTTTCATTATCACTCTTGGGCTACCTCAAGGAGGTTTTCTACCCCAAAAGCTACTCTGAGGTTCCTCTTAAAGGTTTTCACCTAAGTCCCTTATTCTCTTATTCATTTTTTTCCAAAACATAAAACATTCTTCAGTAATTTAATGAGCTGAAAGCTGAGACACTTCCAAGCACATTCACTTCCTTATTGATGGTACTAATGAACTCTTCCCTTGAAAGAGGTCTTTTATAGGATTTCAATCTGTATCAATTGACCAGTAAGGGGATACCTTCTTCATCAATTGTTCTTACTTTCACAACCCCATTATCATGGCACTTCTATATCAGATATTGGCCCAACGACCTAGTAATCAATTTTCCTTTGAAGTCCTTGAACTTGGAGTCATATAGTAGAGCCCAATCACCTTCTTGAAAAACTTTCTCTTTGATGGTTTTTCATGCCAAATATTTCTTTATACCTGAATCACCTTTGTGTATAGGAGGGCTTGAATCTTGAATTCATCTAAACCATTGAGCTAGAGAATCCTCTCTTGTTGTGACCTTATAACATCCAAATCCAACTGTGCTACCATTCTCAAAGTATTGTACTCAAAATCAATGGATAGGAGAGTCTTCTTCTCGTAGACCAAATCATAAGGGGTGAAGCCAGTGGTTGCCTTCCATGTTGTATTATATGCCAAAGTGGCCTCCACCAGTGTGTCAACCCAATATTTTATGCTGCTTCTCACAACCTTTGTGAGAATTCTTTCCAATTCTCTATTGCTAACCTCTACTTGTCCATTGGCCTGAGGATGGTAAGAAGTTGACTTCCTATGATTGATCTTAAGATGATTGAACATATTCTCTATCAAGGGTGAGGTGAATTGAGTGCCATGATTAGTGACTAGCTCTCTAGGGTACCCAAACTTGTAAAAACTATGCTTGCTTAAGAACTCAACCACTTTCTCTCCTATTGATACCTTGATAGCCTTAGTTTTAATCCACTTTGTCAAGTAATCAATGCACACAATTATGTACTTTTTCTGCCCTGATGGTGTATAAATGGGCCCAATGAAATCCATGCCCCACTTGTCAAATGGCTCAAGAGTCACTTGAGCTTGTAAATGAATTCCATCCCTGGGAGTAGGTTTCCCCATTATTTCGCACTGGTCACATCGACTGGTATATCTTCTTTCATCTTGGTAGAGAGTGAGCCAATAGTAGCTAGCTTGCAGTACCTTGAAGGTTGTCTTATTGTCTACAAAGTTACCTCCACAAGGCCCATCATGACCAGCAAAAGGAATGTCAAAAATTCCTCCTCCCTCACACATCTCCTCAAAATTTGATCTAGGCCTAGCTTGAAGAGATTGCCCCCAATCCATGTTAATGGTGCGTTCCTTCTTATAATTCTACTCTTTTCCTTGGAGGATAGATTTGGAGGGAGCTATACAGCCACTAAGTAGTTGGCTATGTCAACAAACCATAAAGAGAGAACTAAAATAGAAATCAAATTCTCAGCTAGTAGCTAATCATCAATCATTCCTTCCTCACCCACGGGCAAACCAGGTTTGGACAAAAAATTCTGACTACATTTTCTTTATCAAGCTAATCAATGATAGTGAGATCAAACTATTGTAACAAAACCAACCATCTAATAATTCTTGCATTCACATCAGGCTTGTTTGTCAAATATTTAATAGCATCATGGTAAGAATGTACAAATTTCTAGTAACCAATGACGTAATTTATAAATTTATTCAAGGAATGGACAATAGCTAGTTCTTCTTTTTCAGTCACAGTGCACTTCAATTCAGCCAATAATCCAAAAAATGATGAGGCTACTTTGCCGAAGTCCTTTATGAATCTCTTATAATATCAAGCAAAGCCCAAGATACTTTTGACATCACTCTACTTCTGAGGAGTAGGGACCCTTTTTATGATAGCAATTTTATTTGGGTCCACTTGCAGTCCTTTTTGGGATAGCAAGTGACTTATAAAAATCCATGTATTCATCAAGAACTCACACTTATAAAGGCTAAGGGATGAGTTCATTTTAATGTATTTGTTTAATAATTTCCCCAAGTTTGAGATAGCCTCCAAGAAATCACACCCATAGGGGGTGAAATCATCCATATAAATTTCCACATAGTCATGGACTACCTCTATAAAGATGCTTAGGACTAGCATCTAAAAAGAGGCAAGGGAATTACATAATCCAAAAGGAAGGACCCTATAAGAAAAGGTACCTCAAGGACAACTGGAGGTGGTTTTATATTGGTCCTCTGGACTCATCTACATCTGATTGTAACCACTGAACTCATCCAGGAAAGCGAAGAACTTCTTCCTAACAAGACCATCTAATACTTGGTCAATGAAAGGTAAATGGAAATGGTATTTTTTTTTGGGATTTCTTAGCTCTTTATAGTCCACATAGATCCTCCATTTCCCATTCTTATATGGGACCAAAACTAGAGGATACACCCACTCACTATCTGAGATGGGGTAAATGAACCTCGCATCCAACAACTTCTGCAGTTCTTCGTTAAGTATATGTTTGAGGGTTGGGTTCATTCTCCTCTGAGGCTGGCATAGCTTCTTGTAGAGTTCCTTGATGTAAATGTGGTGAGTACACACCAAAGGGTGCATGCCTCTCATTTCCTTATAACTCTAAGCAAAGGCATCCATATGCTCTCTTAGCATGTCACATAACTCATTTTCCTGATGTGCAAAGAGAGGAGTCTCTTTTCAATGTTCTTTCTAGACCATTAGTAGGACTTGATTCAGCTAGGAAAAAATTATTCCAAGCATTATATTCAGCTTTCTCTACTAACTTCTTAAGGGACATGGTGTTGGGGGATTGATTCTAGAGGATTTGATCAATGAGGTGATCTTCATCAAGTTGTCCCCCTCCTATAGTAACATCTAGGGCACATGTTGAATAAGAGGTGGCAGAGTAGACTTCAACTTCCTTCTCCTCTTCCAACCATAAAGGTAAGTCATGCTCTAGAGATGATTGATCAGGAGGTTACAAGATGAATTATTTAGACAAATGCCCATTTTTAATCATCATATTCCCAGCCCTACAACTTATTTAAGCATGAGTAGTGCCTAACTACGGCCTTCCAAGGATGAGACAATAACCATTGAACTTGGTCTTAGGTTGGGGAAATAATAATTTAGTAGGGTATTCGTAGGAATCAATGGATACCATCACATCCACAACAACTCCCTCAAGAGCTATTGTGGATATGTCTACAAGCTACAATATTGTTGTGGTCTTCCTTAATGATCCTTAGAGATTTAGTTTAAGCACAATCTCCTTATTCATCATATTGATGCCAACCCCAAGATCGATCAAGAAATGGGGGAAAATGATACCATTGATGTAGACATGTTCCATAGGAATTCCAGGATCTAGATACTTTGAGCAAATCACTTGCCCCAATATTAAGTCAGATAGCTTCTTATTGATGTTAATGGTAGGGGTGTCTTTCCTTCACTTCCAAGGATGTTTGAAGCGTTTCTCCTTTATTATCTTGTTGTATATGGGGACATCCTTGATATCTTGGATGAGTTAGATTTTAACACACTAGTTTTTTAATTCACCCAAAAGTTCAGTCTCTTCTAGGGTGTGTTGGATAGGATGGATTAATCTCTCATGAAAAGGTGGTGGATTGGCTTTAGGAAAAATCTCATCCTTTTCCTCTTCAATATACTTAGGTGGAGATGGAGATTGATTATGTAGAAGCACTCTTCGAGACAAGAGGTTGACTTCTTGAATTTCCATAACATGTGCAGGGTAAGTTGTTTCCCCACTATATACCTGTTGTTCATGTTTGTTGTCCAAGTTCAAATTTAGCTAAGCAAACGTCTGAGGTTTCTTAGGTGGAGCGGGTGAAGGAGCTATGGTTGAGATGGAGGTGGAGGTAGTAAGGCTGAAGGTTTGTTGTATCAGGGCCTCCACCCCTACGACTATGTATTACACTGACGTTCTTGGGGAGCATATGGCTGAAATGATTGATTGCTAGGTTTGAATGGTATTGAGGTGGAAACGACCAGGGAGAAGTTGTGGACCATGAAGGATGAGAAGAAGGACACGAGGCACAATGGATTCATTATGTTTAGGGTTGTAATATGAATAGGATGCCCCTTGCATGCCTTTCTAGTATGGATTAGTTCCTTGAGGCCTCCTTTGGTTGATATAGTAGAGTTGTTCACTCACACCTATAGTTCCTTGATACATAAGTTTCAATCTAGGTAGAGAAGGGAAATTTTTTGTGGATTTGTTCTCCTCATAGACCAAGTAGATATCTATAAGATTCAGTAAACGTTCATTTCTAGGGTGCCTTCTAGTGCATATAGGGAAAAAGACAACTAAGGTTCTTTTTTCTTCCTCCTGCTTCCTTTTGATCTGCATGGTGTCCATTTGTAGAGAAAGTTTACGTAACATTTCACTCTTGAAGTATTCCAACATGTTCCCAATTTCTCTTTTGATGGATGTGTTGGAGGAGGATGAAATAGATAAAGCTTGACTAGCCCTACCCTTCTTTCTCCCTTCCCTAGAATGTTTTTTGAAAACTATCTTGATATTGTTATAGGATAAATGGTAGCTATACCCTACTCACAACATGTTTAGGGTTTCTAGGTATCTTCCCTGATCCATTTAAGAAGGACTAGATTGATTGATTTACGATCGAGGGTGCATCTTACCCCTTTGTAGCTGAGTTGGAGCCTTTCCTAATAATCTTCCAAACACTCATCATGTCCGAAGGTCATTCTAAATATTTCATTTTGGTATCTTTGGACTGAAATAATCCTTGTACTTATTGTTGAAGGCATGTTTTGTTTGATCCTAGGTAGTGATGATGTCCTTAGGTAAACCCATGAAGCAGTGCAAGGTTGCATCATTAATGTTGGATGGGAACAATTTCAACTTCTAGTCATGAGAGGTATAATTATATGTTCTATATATGACAACAAACTCAAACAAAAAGGTGTCAGGGTCCTCTAAGGTTAAACCATGGAAGAGAGGAAGGGAAGTGGAGCTTATTTTTTTTCATTCTAGCATCTCCATTAGTTTCTCTAATGGAAAATTCACCCTTGGTTCTATTTTCAATTCTATTTCAATTTTCATCCATGGTGTAGGTTGGTGGAATGGTTTTTTCTTCTTCTTCCCCAATAGGCCCTTCAAAGATCTCTGGTTGTTTGTCTAATGGGTCCTCTAGTTCCCAACCAATAAAGAAGAGGGTAGGTTGGCTATCAGATGTTGTGACAGTATTGGAAAAACAATTTCTAAGTTGTCTCTATTCCTACAAGGCATGAAAGGAATTTGTTTTTTCTTTTTTATCATTTTTTTCATAACTACTTGCAGAATGGAAAGAAAGCAAATATTGCATCTATATTTTTAATGAAAAGAAAAAACGAAAGAAGGAACTGCATCTATTTATTGAATGCTAAATGGAAAGGAAATAATAAATCACATCTACGTAGACACCTCCCCGACAACGATGCCAAAAAGTGATGAGCTCTAGTATTGTAGCAAGGATGTTGCAACTCCTAGGGCTACCTACTTTACTTCATCAACCCAGGGTTCTTACAAACGTGGAGGTGATAGTGTTGTATACATAGTAGATATGATGGTCTACTCTTGTAACTTGTCAACTAGGGCGATATACCACTAGTGCTTTTCAAACCAATATTTTGTTGACTAGAAGGAGTCTGAATACTAACAACAAATGGAAAACTATTTGTAATGAAGAAATGAAATGTTGCCTATCTAAGGAAATGAAAATGCTAAATAGGAAAGTTATATGAAGTGACACGAAACTATCTAGTGAAGAATTTACACATTACTTGCAAAAGAGACCTAATAGAACCTTACATTCTAACATCTAGTTATTTAGACTAGGTAAGCATGGAAATTATCCTAAACCGATTATGATTGTTGTATGCATGTACTAACTAGAAATTGCAGAAAAGATTCTTTTTTATTTTTATTTTTAATTTTATAAATCTAAAGGCTAAGTGAACCAATTTGATCTTTTGTAGGGGATAAAGGCATGGGGAAATAGGTCTAGAATGGTGTTGAGGGTATGGAATCCAAGTGGAGGCCTAACGAAAGCTCAAATGATCATTTCTTCTTAATTCAAGCTTAAAAAAAGTTGCTACATGGTGTTCTGTAGTACTACAGGATGTCCTGGTTTATTACAAGAAATAGGCTAAAATATCTAGGAGGGTAAGAGAGCTGGAATAAAGTGTGGGAAAGGTGTGTGAGGGTGGGATAAGGCATAGAGGAGGTATACACTACCCACGTCTTAGACCAACTCTTCAATACAGTTGGATTTTCTCAAGGGAGATCTCCACTTTGTTACAAAGCAAAAATTTTAATTAGTGGTTGGTAGACTTGGGTAGTATGAGTGAAGAAGATGTAGAGTCCAAGAACTTCTTTACCTTGTCACCCATTTTGCTCATCTTTCCTCCTTTTTCGTATCCCTATCATCTAAATAAATGCAATAAATATGAGGTTTTGTTAAGGTAATCACTTACATGTCCTCTTTTTCATATTGTGTCCATATATCTTATTGTTTTTATTAAAGTTTGCATTCAGCTACAAAATAATCCACAAATCTATAGCTACTTCCATTGTTAAAAGGGTTCGAGTGTGCTAGCTCAGCAAAGCAATATATGGATAGATGAAGAATGATCCCCTCATGGATTTCTTCCTGTTTACTCAAACCAATCCATCAAGGAAATCACACTACAACATGGTCAACCATGACAGTCACCTGCAAGATAATATGCCAGAAGAATGTTTGATTTCACGAAATATTATTGATTTGCTTTTCCAAATAGAAAATCGATGATTAAGCGATATGATTTGGTTTAGTAAGGATTGTAATCAGGCTTTAATTTCTCGTTTAGTTAATTAAGAAAATGTTATAATAACAATGACCGCTCTGTGTGTTGGTGTGCACCGCTATATGTCATTTTGAAGGCATTTTGTTAAAAAAAAAAATCAATTTATAAATCTTGGTTCATACATTTCATGTTGCACTAATTAAATTTGTTGATTGCCTCGTGGAGGGCTCCTATGCGTAGATCAAGTCTCTGACTCATTGCAAATATACCTTCTTTAGTCTCTTAGAATTAAATTATGGATGCTCTATTTCATGTTTTTAGGACGTAGTCCAATGGAGTTTGTGATTAAATTGACATTTGTTTCAATAATTTCATTTTCTTTATACCTAGCATAACTTGATCATTTCATTTTCTTTCTACCTAGTATAATTTAGTCATTTCATTTCACAGTTTGGTTATTTCATAGCTTATGATTGTCATTCTTTTTTATACTTTTCAATGAGTGAAGTTGCAACAGTTAAGAGTGACAGTCTTTTCTTCGCAACTAAATTTAAGTATATTTCATTTCCCAATTCAATAAAGTAGATCTCGTTTATATAATTTTATTGTATTATAGTTATTCTAGTTTTGTTGCAGCATAAAAATCCAAACATAATAAAAAATAGTCTAATAGAGTAGAGTTAGGATCATTATTCATCCATCCAACATATTTTATTTAATTAAAATAAATTTTAGAATAACCAACTAACAAGTCTCAAGGATAATATTCCAATATAGACCATAACATCATCTCCATATTGATTCGAGATATAGACTTTAACCATAACAGAACCATCTTAATGATATAACTAACATCTATCACATACAATGAACTTGTACTTCATCAGTTTCTCTGCCCTGGTTGATAATATATGCTTACAATTTAAGAACATTAAATTGACAAAACATTTTGGCACCATTATCGAGGAGGTACAAATAGAAGTTAAAACAAAAAGAGAAAAATCATCAATTCGAAACATGATATGCGTAGGGATAGAGACTCTAGAGGTAGATTTTAGGACGAGTAAGAAGCTTAATTCCCAAAAATCCACTCACTTCACCATGACTTTGAAATTCCATGCCACCTACTCAAACCCGAATTCCATTTGCAAGTCAAAAAATACTTCTTGAAGTCTCAAGATCAAAAATCCAATCTAGAACTTCACCTACTTCATCTACTAAAGGTGTAATTGAAGAAAATCCTACATCCCCAACTACAGGAGTAGTTTTTCTACCTTCCAATGGTGAAACAATTCTAGGAGAAGAATTAGAAATTCCCAGTGGGAATAAGAACAAGAAACTTACTTTGGCCACCCATTGGTAGAAGAATTGGAAGATTTAGAAGCACCTTACATTAGTTTTGAAGAATCCGTCATGGCTGAAGAAGGGGGAGGTGAGGTACACAATGTCAATGGTGAGGAAAATAGGATTGGACGAGGTAGAGGTCGAGGAGGAAGTGGAGATAGAAATAGAGGAGGGGGTAGAGGTAGAGGAAATCAAGGTCCTTTTGGATTTCCTATTTTTAATGAACATACAACCCTCACAATGAAAAATATTTCACCTTCTATTCTTCCTAATTTCCATGGAAAAAGAAGTGAAGACCCAAAGACATTTCTCTTTGAAATTGAAGTATTATGCAGACCATATGATTATCTACATGATGCTCAAAACTAAAATTGTTCCCTGGTACCTTAAAGGATCAACATTAAAATGGTTCATGAGTTTAGGGATGAACTCTATAAAAACGTGGGCACAAATCAAAGAAGATTTAGTAGAAAAATATAGAGATTATTGTATGCCTCATAACATTAAAAATGAAGTTTTCAAAAGGACAGAAAAGGAAGTTGAAAATCTTGAAGACTTAGTAGAGGGATTTGTCTATAATATTATTAACAGAGAAAAAATGACAATTTAGATGAGAAAACCTTGAAATCCCTCGTACTCAAACCTATCAAAGATGAATGGATCGATCTCCTTAACTTAATAGGTAAAGGAGATATTTCTCAATTACCATTTGTAGATATTTGTGACTTATGTGTACATATCTCAAGTGGTAAAGCACGAGTTGGAAAAAGTCCTAGAGACCCTCTCTTATCAATAATCAATAAATCTGTAGTTGGGACATTCAGTAGGCCAGAATTAGGAATATTTCTTGGTATTCTCGAGGAAGATATTTTAGGGAGTTTAACTGAACAAATAGACACCTTAAAAATACAAAACCAGAAAAAATCCAAAAATGGTTCATTATTAATTTTTTTTCCTAGATGTCAGAAGAAGCATGCCCTAAGAGAATGCCCTTAAGACTAAAAAACTATAAAAACTTTTTCCATATGTTCATATTACCATGATACTAAGGAGTGTCCTTCTTTACTAGGTCTCAATGTTATATTTAATGATGAATGGATACTAGAACAAGTAGACCCCCTTTACTTTAATGTCAAAAGACCATGGCAAAACTCTCAAGAAAATCAAACACATGGCTTTAGACCACAATAATTTGCTCAGTCTTCACAAAATAATTGGAATTCATCTTGGTAGCTTTGGGCTAAACCACAGTCATAATCTTGGAATCAAGGATGGAAAAATCCTTATGGGGCTTATGCTCAATATCAACAATATTCACCATCCTATCCTAATTTTCCACCACAATTCCTACCCGAATATAATCAAATTCCTCAAACCAATCAATTACCCCAAGACCAAATTCATAATCAAAATCCACATCTTGCTATACCATTTGCACAAAAGTCAAATCAATTACCTGCTCAACCACTTCCAATTCCCAATAATAAGATGTCACAAGAACAACTTGTTTACAATATGGAAGGGAAAGATCCTCAAACCTATGTAATAACTCCACTAGGTCTAAATAATGTTCAATTAAGATCTGAAAGAGTATTTCAAGAAAAACTCCCTATTGCTATTCAGGAAGCAAGGGAAAATCTTAAAAGACATAAAAATCAATATGAAAATGGATAAATCTCTCTCCCTTAGAAAGAGCATAATCAAACATAAAATGTTCCAATGAATACTCCTGTTATAGAACAACCCTCGGTATCCATTATACCACCTTTTCCTGAATGGTTGAAAACTGATGAAGGAGTAGAAAATCAAATCACATTGCATGATTATAATATGAATGATGAATTAAGAAATGTCTGTATAAAAATTTCTTTATTGCAAGACAGAAAAGAAATATCGATATTTGCAAAAACAATTAAATAAATAAGTACTCAAAGATTAGGAAGAAAAAGAAAAAATATAAAAAGAATTCAATTATTCGGGAAAATTGTAGACATCATGATGGGGATAACAACAATCCAAAAATATCTAGATCTAGCAAGCCACATTGTGAAAATCCATGTCAATGGAATTGAAATACCAAACACGCTAATTGATCTAAGAGTAGCCATAAACATAACAAGTAAACAAGTTATGTATTTACTTAGGCTTCCTAACCTTCAATACACACCAACATGATTACAATTAGAAAATAGGTATGTAATTAAACCTAATGGTGTGTTGGAATATGTTTGTGTATCCTTAGATTCTTGGAAACATCCTATTGGTTTCATGGTCTTAACACCCAAGAATAATTTAGGACGACATCCATTAATCCTAGGAAGACCTCGGTTAGCTACAACTGATGCTTTCGTCTATTTTAGACCAGGTGACATGTTTATCTCATATGGAAATTCTACCAATAAATTTATATTATACCCAGCTACAAAAACAACAATAGAAATAGAGAATAAGGAATGGATAGATGATGAAGCTAATATACAACCTTCTTTCACTACTGAACAAGTAAGAGAGGAGGACCAAATTTTAAATCTGCCAGAAAATAATTAATCTTCCTCACATTATGACCATAGTGGAAGTGAATACCTCTCATGTAGACAATTATCGTTGCTCTCTATGGAGAAATTTCGGAATTATTCAATAGAAATTTTTCCAGGTAAAACTTTGAATATTAATAAAAACATGGAAGAATTACAAAAGAATCAACTTGTAGAAGTTTTACAAAGAAATTCTTCTGCTTATGCATGGGAATACACTGATATGAGAGGAATTGATCCTAAAAATTTCATACATCATATCTACATTGAGAAAATTGCACGTCTAGTTAGACAACCACAATGAAGAATGAACCCAAATTTAAAAGTAAATGTTAAGGAGGAATTACAAAAACTGCTAAATGTAAATTTCATCTATCCAATATCAGACAGTCAGTGGATTTCATCCCTAGTAATCGTTCCAAAGAAAGATGGGAAATGGAGAGCATGTATCAATTATAGGGAATTGAATAAAGAAACATTAAAAGACCACTTTCCACTTCCTTTCATAGATCCAGTCTTGGAGACATTGGCAGGGAAAAAGTAATTTTCATTTTTGGAAGGTTTTAGTGGATATAATCAGATTCAAGTAGCACCTAAATATCAAGATAAAACCACATTTACCTATCCATGAGGAACTTATGCTTACCGAGTACCTCCCTTTGGATTATGCAATGCTCTGGCAACATTCCAAAGAGAAATCCTTAGATTTTTATTGGATCTTATTCACGATTGTGTGGAAGTGTATATGAATGATTTCAGAGTTTATGGATATTCTTTTAACAAGGTACTTGAAAATTTAGAAAAAGTTCTAAGAAGATGTAAAGAAACAAATATTTTATTAATTCATGAGAAATATGTATGATGTTTGATGAAGGTATTGTTTTAGGTCACCATATTTCAGGAGATGGAATTAAGGTAGACTCATCTAAAGTTGAGTTCATTTCTAAACTATCAGTGCCAAATTGTCAACGAGATGTTAGGATTTTTCTTGGTTTTACTCCATATTATATAATATTTATAGAAAACCTCATAAAAATTGCATATCCACTCTTTAAATTACTTACCAAAGACTATGAATTTAGTTGGAATTCTGATTATCAAGATGCCTTTGAAACTCTTAAAAAAAAATTTTCTGAAGTAGCTACCTTAAAAGGACCCAATTGAAAATTATCTTTCCATATATCAACTGATGCTCCAGATATAGCCTTAGGAGTTGTGCTAGGGAAAAAATACCTTACTCCTTATGAAATCTATTACACTAGTAAAAATATAACTCCAACCAAGATAAATTATACTATAACTGAGAAGGAGCTTTTAGCTATAGTTCATGCCATTAACAAATTCAAACATTATATAACTGGCTATGAAACTTTCATTCAAAGACCATTTCGATACTCATGGAATAAGCAATCACTATGGAAGAATACCAGATGGCTTTTTATTTCTACAGAGGATTCAACATCCCATTCTAGTATAGACCGGGAAAAAAAAAAAAAAAAAAAACAATTACTAACTTCTTATCTAGAATTCAAAATGATAATAATGATGAACCCATGGAGGATAAATTTCTTGATGAATATATTTTTGAAGCATCTACTAAATCACTTTGGTCTACAAATATTTCTAACCATCTAGCTATAAGGAAAATAGCATTTCATTTGCCTCCTAGAGAAAAGAGGATAGTTCACGATAGAATATCTTATTCATGGATAAACAAAGAATTATACAAAACAAGACCAGATCTTATCATTAGATGATGTGTTCAAGAATATGAAATGCCAGAAGTACCTAATGCATACCATGATGAACAATGTGGATGACATTTTTTTGAAAGAATAACTACTTATAAGGTCCTACTTTTAGGATATTATTATCCTTCCATTTTCAAGGATACCAAGGAATATGTTAAAAGATGTGACAGTTGTCAGAGAATGGGAAAACATACTGTTTCAAATGAAATTCCATTACATCCACAGGCACTCATTGAACCATTGAGAAAATTTGCACTAGATTTTGTTGGTCCAATCAATCCACCTTCAACGAAAAAAGATATATTCTGGTATTTACTGATTATGTCACTAAATGGGTTGAAGTTAAAGCACTTCCTTTTGCTACTAAAAATGTTGTAGTTTCATTTCTTTTTTAGGACAATTTTACTCATTTTGGTGTTCCAGGAGAAATTGTAACAGATCAATGAACACAATTTACATCTAGATTAGTGCAGAAACATGTGGAGCAGTACAAAATCAAGCATCGAAAATACACTCCATACCATCCACAAGCTAATGGACAAATTGATTCTACAAAAAAGGTGATTGAAGTAACTCTTACTAAGACTGTACACTTACATAGGAAGGACTACGCAAGAAAAGCTTCCAGAAGCTTTGTGGGCATATAGAACTACATGGAGAAGTACTACAAGACATAATCCCTATGAAGTTGTTTATGGGAAGCAGGTCTTACCTCCAATACAATTCTAGATCGAGATCTATAAAACAAAAGTCCAGTTGGATCTTGACTTATGAGAAGCACAAAAGCAAAGGACGAGACAACTCAATGAGCTTGATGAAATAAGACAAGAAGCCCTCTAGAAGACCACCCTAGTTTAGCAACAGAGATCCATATTGCATGATAAGTACATTAAAGAAAGGAAATTTCATCTAGGATATTGGGACATTACTCTTTGACTCAAAGTTCAAAAATACCCAAGAAAATTCGAAACTCGCCCGCTTGGACCTTATGAAGTTGAAAATGTCTTTGATAATAGTGCAGTTAGAATCAGGACTATTGATGAAGAGAAAATTTCTCTTTTAGTGAATGGACATCGACTTAGACTTTATCAGAAGCCATTGAAAAAAGAAGAATCTGTCAAAATTTTCCAAGATAATTTAGAATTGAAAATGGTTGAGAAGAATTCTTCTTTTCCACCTTAGA